>JAACJM010000211.1:0-12757 GCA_013368315.1 Tetrapyrgos nigripes | reverse complement strand
AATAAGCCTCCAAGTTCTTCACTAGCTTACCCCATCTTCCGTCATGCCAGCTTGCCACATCCTTCCATTGCTGGCTATCTTCTCCCCAAGCATTCTTACACCACTCTAAGAACCCGGCAACCACGAAATCGGCGAACGAAACTGTATTTCCCATGGCGAATTCGTCTGCCTTCAGCCATGCTGCAATCTTCCCAAAACCCGCCTCAACATTCTTCCATTCCTCTTTGACACGTTCGCCCTGTGGAGCCAGAGTGTCAATGTCCATTTCCATATACTTCTTCTTAGTCCTGCGGAAGTATTCGTCGCTGCTTGGATTGAGCAGAGTCTCACACGTCCTGCCCATTAAAAACTGGAACAAAGGGCCACTGAGGCTGGCGTGGACCGCCTCGGTGTAGGCAGTCTGCAATGCCTTAGTACCAGAGGGTATAAGCAAATGTTTGTCGCCAGGGTACGTCTTGTCGAGGTATTCAGCAATGATGAAGGAATCTGCCAACGCTGCACCGGTAGAAGGGTCGACAATAGCCGGCAGAGTATACATCGGTCTTCCGTCAGACCATTGGGATGTTGGAGGAATTCCAGCGGCTTTTAAGGTCGACTCGACGTTGGGATATTCGACCCAGACTGTCTTGAAAGGAAGACCTTTGTATCTCAGAGACAACCTGCAGTCATAGTCGAAGTTGGTGAGTCCGATCAGCAGAGAGTCAGAACAGGATACTCCCACTCGTACTTACCTAGTCTTCCATGTATTAGGATTCCAAGCCTCGATACCGTCCTTCTTGGAGGGGAAGTCGTAGAAAGTGATCATGTTTGTCATACGTCTTGTTCTCATACGTCTTGTTCTCATCGCTGCACTTTATATCTGGCATCGATAGTGATTAATCATCCCCAGTGAAAATTGACACCGCTGATTTCTGTAAATTAACTATAGATAGATACTGACGTCCCCTCAACGAAACGGCGTCCCCAAACTCTTGCCCCAACCCAACTCTCTCCCCAACCACCATCATCTCCCTTCCTCTCTCTCTCCTCCCGCCCACATCGCTGCCCCCAACGAAACGGCGTCCCCAAACTCTTGCCCCAACCAACTCTCTCCCCAACCACCATCATCTCCCTTCCTCTCTCTCTCCTCCCCCACATCGCTGCCCAACGAAACGGCGTCCCCAAACTTTGTCCCAACGCAACTCTCTCCCCAACCACCATCATCTCCCTTCCTCTCTCTCTCCCTCTCCCGCCCACCCAACATCGAGCCTCCCCCCCCCCCCTTCGACAATACATCTTCCAAGCTCTCGCAGGACGCGTATACATGTTAGGACACGGTGTAAGGCGATGTGTCAGTATATCCCGGATAGGGGCTTGTAGGGCGTGACGAGTGGGGGCGTTTCGAGAAACAATGTAGTTCGTTTTGCAGGTGCGTTATGCTTTGTCTCTACGTCGCCTAACTCACATACGCATGTGTCATCCTCCTCTTTGCGCAGCATCGCATAACGCATGCAAGGTATGTCTATGTCCTCTCTCATCATTGTTTCTGCTCACGTTGGTTTACCCGCCAGGCAAACGCGTCTTTATAATCCAAACGCCGCACCAGAGGAAGAGCCCTCGATATCCATTTGTTCACTCCAGTCATCTCGGCTTCGCTTTCTGCAGCATCGGTTGCATCGCTATTGGATACTGGTGAGTTTTCGGCCTCTTATACAGCGTATCCTCTCTAATTGTCTTTATTTTTCCCTGCATCCAGCATTGGCCGAGCCCAGCAAACGCGAGCAAGTAGGTAAAGTATGTTTCGCTGTGAAATCGCTTTGGCACTCTACTTACTTCTCATTTCTTTCCAGTTTGCATCTATATCACGGTTTCCGACAATTGGGCTGAGGCGATGTAAGAAAGATTGGAAGGACTCAGAAAATGGCGACGTGGTCTACTTTACATAGGGGACTTGTACAGCACTACTAAGTAGAGTGGAATGAAAATCTGATGATTTCTGATGATTTCTGGAGCGATACCAGAAAACAAATGATGCATCTCGCCCGGAAATCGCCAGAAACAGGCAGATATTGCTCTGAAAAATTCTGCCATTGATACACAGCTCGTAAAGAGCTACACGAAACCCTCAGATCTCAGAGGCTAAGCGATAGCCGGAGAATCCCGTGAGATCGAGAGAGAGGTGAACTCCAAAGATATGGACTAGGATACAGCGAATAATGGGTAAGTAGCTGCGCTCTGGGGCTGACTATGATACTGAAAACTTCTCTATAATACCAGACTTTCATTGACAATGACGAGGACTGGAGGACGGTTTAGACGAAAGAGGAGGACTCTGGAGCTGGAGGTGGACTGGGAACTTAGACTGGGACTTTGAGTTACACAGTGAACTGATTTTATTGTCCATTCTACTAGTATATATACCTAAGGTGCGTAGTAGATACTATTGGAAGTATTACTAGACGGGAGTCAGACGTGTTAGGAAGTAACAAAACAAATGAATTAACTAAGTAACAAATACTACATGAAACGAAGGATATAAAGCTGTTAACGAAGAAATATAAAACTTGTTGTAAGTATTTTAGAAAAGACGAAACAAAGTAAGTAAGGTCCGAAGTAAAAGATAAATGAAATAAAATGGAAACAAAAACGAAACGAACAAGTGACAATACCTGAAACTGACGCGTCGTGGTGAGAGCGTGAATAGGGGAACTAAAGTACCAAAATATGGTACTACACCATACTCCAGTTTTCTGGCTTTTTCTGGAGAAAAGACTCGAGCTCAGAGTTCTGCAGAATTTCCAGATATATCCAGAAATCAGCGGAAATTGGCGGAGTCGATTTTGACTGGACATCGTCCGGAATAACATGACCCTCATGAACAGCAAGTGGCTTCTAAAGCCTACAAAGGTCGGGTTCTTTTCCCAAGCTTCAGTCAGTGAATACGATCCCTTGACAAAGTCCTGCCATTGCTGATCACCCTCTGCAGATGCATCTTTCGCAAAGTCAGGCGAAGCGGCTGGGTCACCCATACCGTCCATCCTGTCATTTTTGCCGCCATTTTGCTGAATCCGGCCTCGAGCTTCTTCCATACCTTTTTGGACCTTTCGCCCGAGGAAGTTCTACCTCATCAGCACTAGTTCTTTGCTACCTTTAGTTCGACGGAAGCACTCAGCACTCCTTCGATTCACCAAGAAGGCCTGAGGGAATTCTCTCTGAAGATTGTCGTCAATCATGATGCAAGAAGCTGTACGTAGTATAAACTCTTGAATGGCTACTTATGTACTATATGTTACTGATCGATTATTGGGAAATCATGGCAAGCAACTTAGTACCCGTCGACATCGCGAATAAACCCAAGGACATGTACATATATCGATGGAGGCTGTTTGTGCGAACACATCAGGTTCAAGGTAACATTTCCGATGTAAGTAGAACTGAGCCATTATCTCTTGTTTTGAATTGACCTGCATTGGACCTTCATCTCACGGTAACAGTCTCATAAGCTTGTCAGTGCACTTCGTGCCGAAAGTGTGGCGATCACGATGCTCTGGGTGTTTTCAATGTTTACAAAATGATATTCATCTCCGCCTAACTAAATCAGACTAAGCTCAAAGGTGTTGTCGACTCTCGGTGAACCAACTATGAAGGAAATCAAAGAAGTATAGCCTATAAGAATAAAAACCTGACTTCCATTCAGGCGTAAGTAACCACAATATGCCACCTTATACTTGAGGTCTTTGCTAAGCCACGTCGTCCTGGTCAGATCCTTGGCCGTCCAGTAAAATGGCCTCGATACTCCAAAGCTTCTTCAGAATACCACTCCTCCTACAAAGCGCCGATCCGGTATGTTTGCCCGCTTTCCGAAGTCTGCAAGAAGTCGATGCTGAAATTATTATATATGGAACATGGGATGAAGATGTGCTCACAGTGGGTCCCTATTGCGCAGAACTTGCCAGGACGATTTGGGACCGATTCTTCTGCACAGGGACAATTGAAGGACAACGGATGACCTCATGAAAAGTGTAGATGATGATCTACAAAATTCAACAATACAATAAGTACTACTTCCTGTGATCGGTGAGCGCTGAGCCGTCGGCATAGCATTAATGATTGGCGGCTACGGATGGGCGCATCAATCCACAAAGTTGAGTTTCTCCTACCGACAAGGGAGGGGCTGCGGGAGGCGGGACTCCATTGGACATTAAGGATTAGTCAGTAAGCAGTAATGAATTATCAGACTTTGTCATTATCACTGTCTTTCAAAGCTGAAAGCGAAAGCGACGAGGTCGGGAATCAGAATCTGCTTCGAATGTTCAATGACAGTGGACACTGAACAATTTACCATGAATGAGGACTCGGATTGACTGGAATCTGAAATTTGGTTTAAAGGATGGGGGAGGGGTGAAGAGGAGAGAGGGCGGGGTGGGGCGGGATGGGAGGAAGAAGAGGGAAAGATTCAAGAACACCTTAAAGCTAGAACGCGCCAGCACCGTCATCATTCCTTGGCACGTATGAGTTACCAATGACTACAGTCATTGTACTGAAGTGTGTTGCAAGGTATTTTCAATACGCTGCCTCATGGCTCACATCAACGAATGGGGATAAAAATCTCAGATAGATAGGATGAGGAAGTGCGTTGCTGTCGAATCTGAATCTTAGTGAATCACCACCTGGCACCGAAGTGAAGGAGTCCTCGGAGATGTGATGCGTGAGTATGGGACGAGATGAGATGAGAGGGAAGATCTGCACTGTGCAGGAGTCCAGGAAGAGAAGATCCTAGATAGGGGGTACTAGTTTTCCAACTAGGAAAGGTGTTCAAGTTGAAAAGATGTAAAAATCAAGATTCCGGTCGAAGAGAACGAGAATGAGGGTTACGAGAGTCACGAGAGACTAGTAACGCGAACAATGGAAAACAAGAACGAGCGTAAAGGGGCCGCTATATAACTGAAAGGATACTTATGAGAAGAGCTGTAATTACACCAATGATTCACCCATACTCACACACACCCATACCTATATGTACTATACTTACGCGCTCGTACTTAGTGTATATGCCATGCATACAAGCCCAGCCTGATATATTGGCCTAATGCATGAGATTCCCGAATCCCGACGACTTCGAACTTTGTATTGAGTCTTGACAGAATCAAACGGATGGGCGCATCAAGCTCAATTAGGCTACCTATATTAGATTGATAGATTGAATTACTGTATTTGTATGCTTCCCGTAAAACAACTTCCGACGAACACGCCCTCCGACGAGGGCGAGCCGCGAAGGAGGGAATTGGAGTGGATTGAATTGTGAGGCATGACTACTGCGGGAGTTGTGTGGGAGGCGGGACTACTAGTAGTAAGTACCTGGGACACACCACACGACCCGATGGACACACGAACGGACGAAAACCGAATAGTTACATGATAGAGTAGTCGCTACCATATGCATTAGCACAATGGCGAACAAACCGGATTAAATAAAAAATAAAATAAAAAGTACCCTGGGACTCAACAATCACGGTCAACTAATGGGGCAAAGGGCCATCGCTTCGCGTGGCAAGTTACGAGGCCCTTTCACATAGTCTAATTTCTCAGGTTATGCAGGTAAACTGTGTTGAACTTCCTGGTGTCTTTGACACTATTCCATGAGTGACTCTTCAAGCACTCAGTAATATCTTACTCACCTCTTGGAGCTATTTTACTCATACTTGTAGATACTTACTCATACATAGTTGTAGAAGTAGAACATTCTAAAATGTATTGTAGTAGGTATAAAAGGGACTCGAAGAGATCATGTCAACACAGCTTGAGTTCTACGAGTAATGATGCCCATGCTGATGCCATTTTTGGCAAGATCAAGTGGGACATGAGACTGCTGTAGGCTCTGCAGAGGTAGAAGGATGATATCAATCACAGACAGATGTTGAAAGAAGGACGCTGAAGAGGATATTTTAGTCACAAAGTGCGAAGATCCAGGATATGAATAAGTCACTGGTAAGGCTTTGTATACTTATTGTACTTGCAATGCTATCAGTTGGATCAGGACGATGTGTAAAGGAAGGAAGGTTATAATACACCACCGTAAATCTTACCTTCTTCGATGCCAATCCTAGTAATAGATCTCCCTATCCATGATTTTCAGTTAACAGGAAGTATTCCAAATGGAGATTGCAGAAGGGAGGGAATTCAAACATCGGTGGAAGTGGGAGGGAAGAACTTCAAGAAGGGTGTTAGAGCAGTTTCAAGAAATATACAGACAATCATTTTTTTTTTCACGAGCGTCACCCTATGTAGCTCAATGGCACTCGATCGGCAAATTGTTTTGCCAAGTGCTGGCGTCGTATCGGCGACGGGCGTCCTTCAAAAATAGTGTTACAATTTCTATCGTACGACTTCTACTAATTTCTGGACTACTGTACAATTTCGGACTACATACACGATGTACTACTGGTACATATTACAATGGCATCTTGTTACAAAGGAAAGAAACACAATAACTAAGAGCCAAATGACAAGAACGGCATAGCAACAGGAACAACAATGAATAGCGCTTTACGGATCCGAATCAGTCGTTCTCGACACTAACAGACCACCCTGGTGGAACTGGAGCAAAGCCATCCATCCCATCCACACGGAAAAACCATTTGACGGTAAGGCCAAGCTCATCAACATATGCACTGCCCTCACCCTCGCTTTGCCGCATGCTCCCATAAACTCTCTCTATCCCAACCTCGTTCCCAGCTGCATCAGTCAAGCACTTCTCAAGGTCCAGAACAGTCTTCTTAGATGGACGGGGATCAGGTTCAGGCTCTTCAGGAGACTTGCGCTTGAAAGTCAAATGGTCACTTGTGACCCAGGCACCTGCTGCCCGCCTGAGGCGTATGACGTTCCCAGGAGCGATATTGAGATCAGTCAGGTGCTGATCTCCAATGTCATTGAGGACTTCAGGGCCGAGAGCTGCATTCTCGAGACTGAACTGGTATTGGGAGGCATTCTGGATTCTGTACCTGTCTTCGGCATATTGAAGGAATCGAGGCAGCTTTGTTGGTGTGTTTTTATAGTCAATGTAAGAGGTTCGGAACGAGGAGGAGGTGGAGTTGAAGCGCGCAAAGAAGGGTGAGGAGTCTCCAGCTGATGGGTTCCCAATACCATTCCAAGAATGGCTGAAAGGTGTCCAAGATCAGATGTAGCGGCACGAGAGACTCCTTCCAAACTTCCAGAACTAACAGAGGATGAGCGCCTATCGCGTCCGAGAAGTGAGGAATTGCGAGTTCTAGGATCAAAGGTGATGGTATCCGGTGGAGTAAGAAGTGTCGCTTTCTTGTCAACCTATGTGAGGTACCAGTCAGTCTTTATTACTGGTCACACAAATATCACTCACCATAGCACGCGCCCACTCCGCCATCATGAAAAAAGTCAAAGGCACCTTCTCCTTGGTTTGAGGACAAGTGTAAAAGCATGCATTGGTGTTCGGGTCACCATATTCACGCTCCAAGAGACCACGCTGCTCCACAATTGCACGCTCAGTAGCAGTCAAATGACCCGTCTTGCCCTAGAAATATTCCTGAGTGAATGGATCCAGAACAAGCAGCAAGCAAGATGACTTACATCATCTTCTCCACTATCCTCAGAGTCTGAATCGTCGTTTGCACGTTTCTATCATGGCCATAAGTTATCAATGACACATATAGCCAAAGTAAACCTTACCTTTGCCGCTTTGATCTTCTTTACATCAATGAAAATTGTGATTGGCTTCGAAGGAGGGGATTCCAAAACTTTTTCGACAACAGAGGTGATGTATTCGTTGTAATTCTCTATATCCGTTGATTGGCGCAACCTGTGAATGATAATGGACGATTTCAGTACAAGATGTTGCGCAAAGAAGAATGACTTACGGTGCAGGAGGGATCTGCACTTTGAACACGTAAAGCGCGTTTTCAGACACAGTAAAGCCCCTGGCAAGACCAAACTTGACCAACATAGTAGTGAGTAACCCAAGATAGCTTTTCTTTGACGCCTCGAAAGTGTGCTCCAGCTCCTTTGTCTTCGTTTCCTTGACTAACTTCTTCTTGCCACCTGCAGTTGTACCACTGGTATATTCGGTTAGCTGGACAGAGACTTTGAGACTGATTTCCGTTGCAGGTATATCAGCTTCGTTATCAGACTGAGATGGGGAGGCAGGTCGAGGAGGCATACTGGTGATGGTTAGAGGGAGAGGAGATGTGTAATCATCCAGCTGTCACTCACGCCTTGATAGCAGAGAAAGCTAATTCAATGGGGTTTAGGTCTGGTGAATATGGAGGAAGGTAAACAAGTTTGCATTCTACAATCCATCATTAGAACCCTTGTATCATCAAAAGAAGAACGAGAAGACATACTAGCTTGCACTTCTACCAATTCTCTCACCTTGTCTACGTGATGAATAGAGCAATTGTCCATAACAAGGACACTGCGAGGACCGGGATAGGGATTTGTGAGAGGGATCTACAGAGCTGTCAGCTTGTCATTGAGATAAATCAGAATACAATATACATACCACATATTCTCGTAAGAATTGAACGAAACATTCTGCAGAAACTGGCCCAGGAATGACATTGTAGGCAACAATCCCATCAATAGTCAGCAGAGGTAATATGGAAACCCTTTCCCCTCGAACAAAATGCTGGTGAACAATACAGCGACCACCCTTCACCGCCCAGCCATAACGCCGTTGATGAGTTCTTCTATTACGCGAGGCTTCGTCTGTGAACATGAGCATGTCTGGGTATGGTGCAATATTGGCGATGGTAATCATGTGGTGTGAACGGAGAAGGTTATTGGCCTCTTGAGCTTTGGTAGATACGCATTTGTGAGAGAAATAGAGTCGACGGATAGTGTGAAGGATAGTTGACTTTGTAACATAAAGACCAAGACGGGCGTGCAGCTGGGTTTGTATTTCGTCCAGGTAAAGAGTCCTACGATTTTGTAATAACCTGACTACAAAGTGGGCGTCACTGCTACGGACAATGCGAGGGCAACCAGGTCGATGTGCGAGTGGATTATAGTGCACACCGTAATGCCTCTGATTCCGAAGCGTGTCATAGACCAGGGTACACCCGATACCAAGGATCTCTTGGATTTCTTCTCTGGACCTGCCCTGGACATGGAAGAGAATCGGTATGCGAGCTTTGATATCTTTGGAGACCGGACGGTGGGGCATAATGAGACAGCTGTAACTAAGAAGTAACTAAGAAAGAAGCGTTGGAGCCGATATGAAGCCGAAGTGACACGCCGATCTAGTGCCACTGAGGAGACATAGGTTGACCCTCATGAAAAAAAAAAACGATTGTCCGTATATTTATTGAAACTGCTCTAAGCAGACCGATTTGACACGCCGGCATGATGTCGTGGTTATCGACGTCAACGGTCACGGTCCTTGGATCTGGTCCAGACTGAGTCTGGACATTCTGGTTGTCGGGAAGGGCAAAGATCGGCTGTGGCAATGAAAAGGGGTGGGAGTTTGAGGTCGTGGTAAAATTTTCGAGATCGACATAAGTTAACTCGGCCTTTAAGAGGCCTCGTAATCAAGTATGTACATGATCAGAAGTCCGGACTCCGAGCCGCTGATTGGAGGTGCCTTGGTAACCATACCACCAACGAAAGCGAGTCGCGAGTCGCGACGAGTTTCGGTGATCTGGACCTGGACCTGGACCTGGTGCCTCCTGGTGCTCAGCAGTACTTACGTAGTACTTACGCTGCCTCATGGCTCACATCAACGAATGGGGATATAGCACATACACATAAATCATGATACATATCTTGATTCTTGAATACGGACGCGTACGTGCGTATTTCATCCGTGTATGCAGTGGGCGTGTGTTGTTGATTTTTCAGATTTTATGGAAAACTGATGAAGATGGAAAGAGATGCGATGATTCAGGAATCAGAGACGAGATGAGATGAGGTTCATGAGACTTGAGTTGAGTAGCAATCTAGCAGATCTGGATTCTGGATTCTGCAATGCAGAGGATGCATATGGCAAAATCCAGATAGCATGCTATGGCCAGTGATACTAATAGTAGGAAGATTCAGATTCAGATAAGGTCTTAGATAGGGGGTGCTGGTTTTCTAACTGAGATCAAGGTTAAGAAAGGTGTTGGAAAGTCACGGTTGGAAAGGTGTAAATAGTGTTGTAAGCGGTCCGGCTCGACTCCGGCTAGCCGACGAGCCGAGCCGGTTTTTGAGCCGCGGCTTGGCTCCAGCTCAGAGTCGGTTAGAGTTGACATAAATGAGCAGAAAATTATTGAGTGAAAGAAGCTCATAATGGTCTCTGAAGTACGAGAGGGATCTAATCTATCATAAGCCATGACTTTCTAAGCCTTTGACGCATGTCGAAAGGACTTTTGCAATTGAAAGACCTGTCGCGAATATTCGCTCTGTCTATATTTGGTATATTCCCACGGGTAATTTAACCCCCGAGTTCCCCGGAAATGATATATCTACTTGCTCACAAGGTAGATATGCTATCCGATGACTGGCCACGCTTTTTCAGAGCTTAATTTATCCTTGAGGCCATACACTGTACTCCTTCTCCAACCTCCTGGCCATAAGCGATTTTGCACCGGCTCTAAATGACTCGAGTTGGAGTCGAGTCGATTTTTCGGCTTTTTGCAAGAGCCGAGCCGGAGCGGACCGTAGCCGAACCGTTACAACACTAGGTGTAAAGGTGTAAATAATGGAACGAGGAGGGAACGAGGAGATAAGTAACGTTGGACGAGCAACGAGCAACAAGTGTGAAGGTGTATATACAACGATATCGACTGTTTTTCACCGAAAAAAACTTGAAAGGTGTTGCACACGGTACCTTGCCCGCACCGGTACCCATTATCATGCGATATACCCATACCCATATGCACACGAACATGCCTACCCTACCCTACCCTAGTACCCTACCCTACCATACCATACCCGTGGGCCCTAACCCATCTTATGCCGTGTATACGCGTATACTTACTGTACTTTCTACATACTACACTATAGGCTCGGTTCCATCCGTTCTTTTCGAACTCCGGCTGCAGTTCGTCAGAACGGCTGGTACTTTTGGGCGTCGTTTTGGGAGCTTGGCGTGGGAATGAGGACTTGTGAAACTTTTCTCAAACTCTCGTGTACATCAATGTCGCAAAATGCTTTTCTTCCTCCTCAACTGCCGTGCAACACTTAAACGTCGACATATTTCCTGCTGTACTTGTCTGCTACAATATCTGGAACTTCTCGTGGCCGTCTATTTTTGGAAAAAACGAAGACTTCAAAACCCAAAATGGCTGATACCTACGCGCTGTGCCGTTGAACTTGTGTAAAACACATCATGATTCTGGGAACTACTTGAATGCTTGACTTATGGCCTGCTTGTCCCTTAATGGAGGCTATCCTTGACTTGCTGACTGATTTGTTACCTTTGATTGGGCCCTATTCCTTTGCCAAAAGCTGGTTTTTGGTGTGAGGCAGTGACCTTTCTCTACCTATCTATCCCATCTCATGGTTATGGTGACATGGTCTATCACTATTAGGTTCTTATTTGAATGAATACTGAACTCCCTTTTCTCACTGATTACCCTTTCATTGCCAACTTTGTCAAAACTTTGCCAAATCTGCATATGGCTCAGAAAAAGTTCTAATAATCATTCCATTCGCATGTCAGTACATTCTTCTAATGCATATCTTACTTCCAGATACCTCTTTCCTGTGAGTAAACGACTATTAGTGTCTGCAGCGCTCTCGCTGCTCTCTGGACACGCAGCGAAAATAAAATATTTACAAGTTCAAATTCCCACGCCAAGCTCCCAAAACGACGCCAAAACACGCCGAAAAGGGACAAATATCCGCTCGACGGATAGGTGATCTAATATGTGCACGGAAATAAGATACATTAGGAACCCAGATATAAGTCGAAATAGATCATGTATTAGTAAGTTAGATATCTAACCAGAAAGTTGATATATTAGGATGCCTTACCGTACATTTAATTCGTGACCAGACACATGTCATATTAGATCTTTGGAAAGAAGTACAAAAAGATTTTCAATTCGCACACCTATTCAAACAAAAGAAAGATCACCTATCAATTTTGCGGATTTGTGTCCAGAAATGGTATGTATCTGGAATCCAGATATATGTACAGATATGAGTCTCAATATATCATGCATCTGAACTCTAGATAGGTGTACTAATAGATGATATTTATGGACTACTGATACAACGCTGGTGTGTCAGTGATCTGACGCAAGTGCGTGTCCAACGCGTCAACGTAAAGACGCGTCTGCTTTAAAATATCTTAGTTACAAAGTCCTATATACATAAGTGGTCCTACACCTTGGCAGTGATTCGAAAGCAGATTTAATAGCAGGAAAGCAAAAAAAAAAAAACACCAAAAACCAAAGAAACCTAAAAAGCATCAAGTGCATCCCACTCTCCTGGTCTCTACAAGTCGCTTCGCCATGTCGACAGCGTCGCGAACATCCTCCAATCCGAAATCCAGCTCCATGACAAATTCTTCCTGGTGCACCACAAGGCAATCTGGGCATGACCTGTGGATCTTGGTGGTGTATTGTAGTATCTGTTGATGGGCTTCGTGTTCTGTGATGAAAATGAGTAGTGTTCGAATTGGGAAACCCCACACGACGCACCAACGACATACGCCATATTCCTACCTACCACCTTCACCGAATACACCAGTCTAAACCCCTTTGACTGGTGTCCCCTCCTCCATTCCCTGAGTCTGGTCTCGGGCGTGCGGCCCGTGGACCCA
>JAACJM010000212.1:0-146817 GCA_013368315.1 Tetrapyrgos nigripes | reverse complement strand
TGGGAGAATATATCATCTTTCTTCCACGGATTGTACTTACTTGCTCATCGATGCAGGGACGAGACTAGAAAAACCTAACGACGCTCTAGGACTGCGGCGAAGTGAGCAACCCAACCGTCAGTGGCACTACCACAGTTTGTCACAGCCTGGTCAAAGCCTGGTCACACTGTCTTGCACATCTATTCTTCACTTGTTCTTCGCTCCGATGAAACGAAAGCACGACAATTCTGAAGACATCGAAAATCCCCCACGCTCATCCGTTCGCCGCTGTCAGCGCCAGGCTCCGACGGGAATAGCACCGACGAACGAAGAGAACACCACCACTGATGACCCCTATTTGATGGAAGTCAATAACCCCAATGCCACCAAGCTCGTTGACAGTGTCAACAATGAAGGTAGCTCCTCCAAAGTGTTGACTTCAAGTCTGTCATAGTATAACTTACATGACTCAGAAATAAGTCTTCTTCGCTCAGCAATCCAGTAAGGCCTGGCACAGCCCCGGAGCGCTGGAATTAATTAGGTTGCTTTAACGTTGCGCCCGGGGGTCAATACCTCCTCTTAATTCCTAGGGACTTCAAGCTTCAAGGCTCGAAGTTAAGCTTTCCCTCAGAGAGCCTGAACAATGCTCCGAACGGAGGGAACCAGGTGAACCCGCCTGGTTCGCTCCGGCAATGAGACGAGCCATTGAACCTATCCTTATTGAACGAGGTGTGAAATACCACTTCTCACCCAAACTACTCGTGTTTATGTTTCTATAGGTCGAGGCCCTGTTGCTCCTGCTCGGTTCATTCCAGCAATACAAAAGAGACTCGAGCCCCTCAATAAGATCTTGAGTCTTGACGGAAATGCAGATCGATAATGCTATGGTATACGTACGTACGAACCAGTGCCCAGTGCCCAGTCCATGACCCACATCTACCTCTTCAGAGTCAATTGCGTGTTGTGCAATGAAATGAGGACTCGTACCTGCCGCTGTATACAGTGGCCCTCACCGACATATTAACGAAAATATCATAAATACTATATACGTTCCCGCGGCCGCATCAAAGGCGATTACGCTTCAAGCTTCAAGCTTCAAGCCCTGAGGCCTGACGGTCCATAGTCTCGGTACCTACTACCAGACTGACTACGCATCGTTCGTCCCAAAAAGGAACTTAATGCTACAGACAATGCTACAGACTACCAACTGCAATCGGAATACACACTTTTTGTTCCATCCATGTTATCCAGCAGACAGATAAAGATGTATGCACCCAGACGTGACTATACAGCAACCTCAATCCTCTTCACTTCTCTACCTCTGTACTACTAGGTAGTCTCACCTCGCACCATCTCTCAATCCATCTCCGCATCCGTACTCAGCGCCCAATCCTCACCAAGGTCAACACCACCAAGTTTCCCATGAGCCAACGTCGGTATCTTTGCACCCTGATTCTTCAAAAACCCAACAACTTCAGAGGCATACCTCCATCCATAAGACTCTTGACCATCTTCGGATCCACCAGCCGCATTAGTATCGAATCCCCCATAAACCCTCGCTAAATGGGCACTCGCTCTAACTTTCACCGGTCCCTTGCTCCCATTCAAACCATTGCCATTATTAGCCTTTTCAAGCTGATCGAAAAAGCTCGCGAGTGCTTTAACAGCTTCCACTCGCGCACGTAAGACATGTCGCATAATCTTACGTGACGAAGGGCGGCGTTTGGAACGCGACTTGCCTTGGGTCTGGACGGGCGGCTCCATTTCTTTCGGGTGGACTACACTTGGAGTTGGAGGGACTAGATTAATGTTTGTGTGGTTGCTCTCCGACGAAGGAGTGACTGCGCCCGAACCCGAACTAGTAGCACGCTCAGCATCCGACGCCAGTGCCGACGTCGAGCCCGATACAGATGTGGATGCAGGTGCTTTATCTTTACCCTTGTCAACCCAAGGGCTCTCCTTGGGGATCTTCGGAGTGGTATATTGAGAAAGAGCCGTCAGTGAGAGTTCCCATTTCTTTGGAGCCCAAACACCAATGAGGACGCGCCATGCTGCGATGAATTGTTTGGCGCTGTATATTGGGTGCATTATGAGTGTATGACGTGGTGTTTACGTTGCAATGTACGTTGTGTCGAGTTGAATAGGAATAGAATGGTGGGTTAGGTTTGATCGCGCCGGGGCCGAATGGGATTATAGATGAGATGGGGATAGAAGAAAGGGAGGAAGATCATCAGTGGAAAAATACCTCGAAGAGAGTGAAATTACGTACTGCTCGTAATTATCTGTATGCATATAACGCCCGAGGAGATAATACCGTAGAAGCAATTGGATCCCGGTAGAGACAGAAGGAAAGGACGCGGTCATTGGTCAAGGACATGGACAGCGGAACAGACCGAAGAAAAACGACAATCAAATCGAGTGAGACTAGTGCATCTAGACCAACGCCACAGAAAAGTAAGGACCCACCATTGATAATCCTGTTATGATAGACCGCAAACAAATAAACTGTCCCTGCCGCCACCAAGGCCCCAGTCGTGGAATACCACAACAGAGCCCACAAAAAGAAGAAACTCGCGGGATAGATCAAAAACATAGAAAGTAAACCGAAAGCGACTTTATTGGTCGCTTGGGTTTCCTCTTCGTCTTCGACCATCCGAGCACCAATTCGACCCATGACATAGACGGGTAAATGGATTATTAGGGGCAGGAAGAAAAATGGTAGACGAGCGAGGGTAGAGACGGAGTCTCGGATGAAGATGAGAAGGGTGAGGAGGCGAGACGGGAGAGGTGTAGGGTTTTTGGGATCGAGATCTCGTGGGAGGGGAAGGGCGTGCAGGACCGAGTTGGTGAGACTAGTGGATTGGAGGAGAGAATAGTATTCGAGAAGAGCCCGCCGGACAGAAGTAAAATTCGGAGTAACATCTGTCGTAGAGAACAGGTCGACTAGCCTGGATACGAGTAGATCAGAGAATGAAAGGAAGGACAGGGTAGACAGGACAAGAAAGGTTTAGATAGTTTCAGTAACACCATTGCAATAAATACAAGAAGAGAAAGAAACGAGAAACTCGGACGAACGTTTGCAGCACGACGACGTATTCGTTTAGATCAATGGATTCTTCTTTTTCCCAAAGGATATCTCGAGCCATACGAGCAGTATAGAGAGTGTCCCTGATTAACGTCATAAACACGTCAACGAAGAAGCATAGAAACAACGAGGAAGAATGACATACCAGTCTGGGGCGTTGACTGTCGCTTGGACCAAGCTCTTCTCAATTTCGTGTGTCAGACGTTTAACGGCAGCTCTGGGTGCGCCTTCGACATCAGAGAAAAACTGTTCTCTGTATGCATCCATTGTAATTGGTTTCCCAAACCTAAACAAACATTAATATAACGGATTGGAGATCATCTTGTCCCAAAACCTTACTCTATGACGACCTAATAACGAAGCAGGAGTTAGCATCTATGCTCAAAGCAACGCACACGACACTCACTCTGCTGCGATACTTTGACTTATTCGTATACACAATTGCCGCAGGCACAATCACTACTCCCTTCCCCTTCGCCCTTGGGCTCACTTTGTCAGGATTCTCCTGCGCCCACTTAGTATACTCCAACGCAGCCCAAGCAGCTCCATCCTTGACTTGCATAATCCTCGGCTCCGTATAACTCGTTCCTTCAGGAAACAAGGCAACACCGCATCCTTGAGACAGGGCTTCGAAAGTCCCTTTAAAGAGTTTTTGACGGTCTTTGGATTTACGGTCGACGGGGATATTACCGGAGGAGAGAAGGATATATTTCATGATTGGGTTGGCGAAGAGGGTCGCTGTGAAAGAGGGCAGGAAAAGTTGGTTAGTCGAGTTTCAGGTAGGCACACGACTGAGGCAGACGGACCTTTACTCCAGTAATGTAGAATGCGTTGGTTGGGAAACTGAGACGCTGCGAGAGATAGTCAGTCATTGGACCGCCCGTAGTCGACATACTCCACTCTTAGTACGCACAAAGAATGACTGGGTCGAGCATCATGTTGTGATGCGTAGCAGCACTACCGACCAGACAGCGTCAGTTTGCATTCTTGTTTCCCGATGAAGACAGAGGAACCATACACAATCATAGGTCCAGTATTTGGAATATCCTGACCCCCAACGACTCGTACATCCGTGAAGAACGTCGATGAGGCCAAACCTGAGAGAAAGCGAATTACACGGTGGAGAACGAAGATGTCATGGCTGTCTGATGTTTTCGACGCCATTATTGAAGGCCAAAGGCCAGAATTAGGGATAGAGGATTATGGGGTTGTACACGTAGAGAGTGGTGTCAAGCGTTCAGTTCAAGACCGGTTTGATGACATCTGTTAGCGGCGGGCAGCACTGCCAAGCTAGCTAAGATTGGGTGCCTTACCGCTGACGGACTTCAACTTACGCAGTATACTTACATTCCATGTCGAGAGTCACTTAGAGTTTATACTACAGGAAGGCATAAGGAATATCATATTTTTTTTGCGAGCATCAAATCAGTAGAAAAACATTTTTTGAGCATCCTATCAATCATACATCATAGGTAAGTCTGACGCTACCAAAAATCGCTAGCAAATCCCTTAGTCCCAACCAGAGTTGGCATTTTGGTTGTCAGCGCCCCAGGTAGCACCTGTGGGCTCAGCAGACCAGTCGGAGGGACCACCAGCAGTGTCGGCGGACCAATCGAGGGCACCTGGACGAATAAAGTGAGAAACGCCATAATTCGAAAGAAAGAAAAATACATACCACCATCCTGAGCCAAAGCAGGGTTGATACTTCCAGCCGCAGGTCCGCTGGCAACATCCCAAGAGTCAGCAGCAGCAGGAGCCTCCTCTCCCTGGTGAGCAGCAAGTTTAGCAGCAGCTTCCTCTTGCTGTTGCTTCTCAACCTCCTCAGGATCCCTGTAGAAGAACATATCAACCATGACATTCCACCCATCACTGGTCCTAGGAATTGTTCCCCTCAATCTCAGCACCTCCCTAGCGAGCAACCACCAAATAAGTCCAATTGAGTGTTTCGTCTTGTTGTTAGTGGGAATGGCGACGTCTACGAATCGCAGGGGAGCGTCAGTGTCGCAGAGAGCGATGACGGGAATGTTGACGTAGGCAGCTTCACGGATGGCCTGGTGGTCGACACGGGGGTCGGTGACGACGATGAGACGGGGCTCCTTGAAAGAGCGAGTAATGTAGTTGGTGAAAGAACCGGGGGTGAAACGACCAGCGATAGCTTGGGCACCAGTGTTGGCAGCGAATTTAAGGACAGCACGGTGACCGTAGGGACGTGCAGAGATGACACAGACATCGTTGGGGTTTTCGACGGCGGCGATGATACGAGCAGCGAAAACGAGCTTTTCCCAGGTCTTGCCGATGTTGAGGATGTGGATTCCTAGGTTGGTCTTAGCATGAAAATCCCTCGAGGATCAGAAAGGGCATTACCATCGGCCCTCCTCTTCCAGACATAAGGCTCCATCTGCTTATCGCAGTTTTTTGTGCCAATGTGGCATTGTGCAGCGAGGAGGAGCTGGATCTCGTCCTCGGTTGCGCTCAGGACAGATGGTAATTTTGAAGCCATATTTGCAGCCTTAACCTGCGTAAAGTTGTCAGTTACATCCATCCAAAGTTTTTTGACGAATCCAGCTCGAAAATTGGCTTCTTCCACTCGTTCTTTTGCAGACAGACGGAATCTGGGTGTAGGAATGGCAATAACTCACCTAAAGCTCTTGTAGCTTGCCCGGGGAGGAGACGTTGAAGGACTTTCGTGTCCGTTGATTGACGAGGAAAGGAGTTTGGTCGTTGTTTGTCCTGCCGCTTAGTCATCAGATAGCACGTCCTTCTGTAGTATCGACAGTCGGATAACGACCTACTCAAATTCTTTATCTGGCAGATGAATTTAACCAGCCTCGACGTGAACGGATACTTGTGTACGAATAATATGCGTTCCAATTGACGCAGATGTACACAGTATAAGTTTCGTATCAATTTCGTCTGGATGTGCGTTGTGGGATCCTCTAAAGAGCAATGATATGCTGACCCAGATATAAATCAGCCTGCGGACGTCCTGTCCCGATCACCAATGCCCATTATAAAATTGGTATCGTAGTGCCCCCTAAAGCACCGACACGCTTCCTTCGACTTACAGCAGTTTGCAAAATTAATGAGACTCGCGGGGCACGATCGATCTCAGTAAACAATAATAAAAATAGCTCGACTCTGTACTGTCTACTGCGCGTCCTTCGTCTTCCACGTCGTTTACGCTGCACCCAACCCAGCTCTTCCCTTCTACACTGTCAACATCTCTCATCTCTCATATCCGCCCTTCCCAGTTCTTTGCGCGTTCAATTTGGCAACGAGGGCATCAGCTTCCTTGGACAAAGGGTCTTCAGGGAAGTCAGGCTGAGAAGAGTCAAACTCGTCACGGTCAGAAGACATAGTGAGCCAGAAGAAAGTATAGGCAATGTAGACATTGTGGTAGACAGCGTAGACGAAGTAGAAGACGAAGACGCGTACGTATACACTAGTTCAGCTATTAATTATTTGCTGTATTCTACTGAGATCGATCGTGCCCCGCGAGTCTCATTAATTTTGCAAACTGCTGTAAACCACCACTAGCAACATTACAGCTATTTCGCGAAATGTGACTCGTCACTTGTTCAACCTAGCCTCACGGCCAAGGAGATGGCCGTGTATGAGCAGTACTGGTCAAGTTGATAGGTGCAAGCATAATGAGTACGCCTTAACTTGATGATGATGATCTCTTCTTATCTCGGCGACCCTGACGATTCTGACAATCTCGGCACATATTTAGGAAGGACAACCAATGTTGGATTGAGCGGCGCGTTGGACATTCTTCTGAAACTTCGAAGAAGGTACTGATGGTTCTCTATGTTCAGTCCTATTTATCACCTGCCAATGATGCCGTCGTCTACTACCTCCTCGTTCACAGGAAAGCAGCTACCTGCGTAGTTTAAAAACACACTGGAAGCATGCACGTCAATGGCCTAGAGACGGATATCGCTGCGGCAAAGGTACCTTACTTCTGTTATCCAGCGTTGTCGATCTTTGCAAGCTCAACCGGAGTGATCCATCTTGTTTCCAGACTTACAATGGTATGATACACCAAGGTGATAGCCGCCATTTTCGAATTGTTCCTTTCTGCAGTAGAGAGGACCCGTCGTTGATTGCGTATGTCAAATTTATCACTCGGCTTTCTTAGCTTTTCTATGTTGTAATTTTCTAACTGGCTCGTCGCTAGAAACTGGGGATATGCAAGGTCTGAGGGAAGAAAGAGCACAAATCCAGGTGAGCTGAGGCGCCATGAGAAGCACCAGTATATCACTACTGCGATTGGGTCCAATTTACCATTTTCCTTCCCAGTGGTCCAGATGGCGGCCATGCTTTGACTTGTATGGAAAATTGGGAATAGAACATCGGACTGTTGTGTAGTCTTTATATTTTACTAAGTAAATCCTGTACTTAGATTACCACCATCGTTTGTCAATTTTTGGTGATATGAGTGCGGTAGGGGATCGTCGACCAGGCTGATTTTTTGCTATCGTACGGGAGCAATTGGGAAAATGTCGGTTTGACCCCTAAGCGCGCACAAGAGTGCTTTCATGTAGTCAGCAGTATACCACTTCGAGGTTTCCTATCATTCCGGATCTCTTCTTTGTGTGACGAGTGGCAAATGAGACAAAGGACGCACTGCGTTTCTCGCTGTTTATATCGAGTCAGTTTCATTTTTAATAGCTTCAATGCACGTTTAAGCTAGAATGTGACAGGATCTTGAGTAAAGAACAAGCACTCTGATAAGGCTCCATCAAAAGGGTAAGAGCGACCCAAAACTCTGAGCAATGATACGAACTAACACGCTCGTGTTAGTGATTCAAGTGAGGGGTTAAAGGGAACTCTCGCGGCACGGGTTCTAAAGCTCGTTATAATTAGGTTTGGAACTCTGGACTTCTGTGATGGAGAATGGAGTCTCAAGGCACAAAGGATCCAATAGGTATGATCTGCGGGAGTGAGCCTGAAAGTGGCTATAAGCAGGCTCACAAATATAAGCACCGAAACACTGGCAGATGCCAGGAAAGGGTGCTGTGATGGGTCGGGAGATTGCTCACTATTTAGCCTGACATTCGCCGGTGAGTCTAAGTAAATGGAAAGAAAGCAACGGCTCCAGTATTAGCACCACAGAGGTGTCACACACGGAACAATGTCGATGAAGATATGTCATAGAACGACGAGACAATAACATCAGCGACCGTGCTACCTGCCAGAAGAGTCACAACAAATGCCCGTCGGGTATGCAAAGAAGTATTGAAAGCTGTTAACACCAATAGGTTAACAAGCCTAGTTTGACATGTCAAGAGGCAAGCTGTTCCTGATTTATATCCAGCTTAGACATGTTTAACAAACTGTGGAATGCGAGTCTTCGTGAGAGCGCGGTTGGTAGGAGGTTTTAGATGAGTCACCTTGAGGATTTCACCCAAGGGAGTTTGTTTTCTTGCGAGGACTTGAGAAGAGGAGAGGAGGAGCTCAGAAATCCGAGATGAGGTGCCGCCGATTCATTCAATAGCACCCCACCTTGAAAGCCTATTTGAGCCAGAGATGGAGATGGCGGGCTCGTCTATGGATGCAAGCTATACCAAAAGAAAGCCTCCGAATCCTTCCTAGACCATGGTCAGGGCTGCACGCACTAGTCTGAAGAGCTGTGAATCTGCTTGAAGCTTCTCCGACTTCAGTCGGATGGGGGATGAAGTGGTGAGAAACTAGTCCTTCTTGAAACCCGGAGTTTGTTCTTCTCTGTTCTTTATGAAATCGAATCTTGAAGGAAGAAAACTTTCGGGGATGGAATCGGAGAGGAACGGACGAATTAATAATAACTCCTCCTCCGAGTCCTCCTGACTAGTCGCGTGATAGGCCGTGACTTTTCCACGACGCGTTCAAGTTCTTTCCACTTCACCACATGGTTCACTGCGACTAGTCTACAGGACGACCTGGACCCTGTAGGTGAACCCTCTTTTTCACGATGCGTTCTAAACTGAATGAAACATTTCCTAGGATCTCCTAGGATCTACGCTGTATCAAGATCCCTCAAAAATTCGTACTATGGTCTGCTGTAACCTTTTTCTACATAGCTCGAGAGCCACTCGCGTCAAAACACTCAAAGTATATGTAGTTCTCTTTAACTGGTTCAGCCCGAAGCACAGTTGCACCTGCATAATATGATCAATCGGCACCAGGTCATCCCTGGAAGGAGCGCTGCAAACACTGACGATGAATGTTGAGGGAATGCAGAAGCGCTGCTCTTTGACCCCATTTGGCTGCTCCGACGCATGTGAATGTAGGTATGTACATAGCATTGATTCCTCGGCCTCAGCCCCGAAAGACTTGTTCACGTAGTGTCCACGCTGGCGAGCGCTTTCAGTCGCTTCCTCTCACTTTTAGCGAACCTCCTTCATTTTCGGCTCGGACAGACTTGCCCTTATGAGTCCCTCCAACAACTCAGGCCAAATCTCATCTCCGACTGCCTACTCCTGCCAGTAAGATTCCTATCCGTCCGACTCAAACGCTGCTTTCAGCTGGTCATTGGTACGCGATCTCGATCCAGTAAATGTCGTCCCTTGTGCATTGTGCAATTTGTTGTGTAAAGTTGTCCTGAACCAAAATCCCCAGTAGGTATAGCGCCGTAACGGACCGACAGATCCACGTTCACTTTGATATCGATGTCATTTTTGTAAAGATGCTGAAGTAACAGATGGACCAAAGGAGTTATCGGCATCGGCATCGGCATTCGCATCCGTGGACCTTAACCTGCCCTCTATACCCTATAGATATATTAGCGAGGCGTGAAGCTTGAAGCTGAGTTACGGTTACGCTCTCATGATCATCTGATGGTTCTGTAAAGGCAACCGTCAACAAAGGGCGCCTCAATCTGACGGCTTATCCAGTATCTGGCGGTAAATATATCCGATGTATCTTGAAGAGTAAGTGTCTCAAATGGTCATAGTAATGAATACGGGTCTTCTCAGGGTTCTGTCGCTCAAGAATATTAGGTGCGAGAGATCGGGTCATTGAATTCTCGTCAACAGCGACTCGCTGACTATTGGATCACAGATGCGTCACCTTGAGATGAAGTCCCGAAATTCTGGATCCATCGGGATAACCTCGACTCGTGGAGGTCCAGCGTGTTTCTGGAGAAGAAAAGACCTAGCTCGTCAGTGGGGATAAGGTTCCGGAACAAGTGCGATTGAACGGATATGGCTTTGATTTCCAGTCTGATTAGAGGGTTAGGGTGATGCTGTCGCTGTAAGCCATTCATTCTATTTGTTCTCCTTTTTCCTCTTTCATTATTTTAGGTTTGGCTCCGAGAGAAGATGTCGAATTTGAACTAAACCATTTTAGAATAGTCATATGATTGGTATTCGATCTCTCTGAGTACAAGCCAGATAGCCGAACCAGAGGTTATATAACTTAGAATCCTCTTCTCTTTCTCTCTTTTCCGGATGCGATTATTTTTTTCCTGCGTACTGGATCTTCTGTCGTGGCCTATTTTCTGCGATGAAGTCCGATGCGCCTACTACACAGCCGAGTGACGGCCGCTGTCAATTCGACAGCACTACTTCTCTTGCGGCGAAGGACAGTGACTGGAAGGCTACACCACCTAGCTGTCAGATATTGCGAGCTGGTCGTGATGCTCATTATTGGCAAATCCAGGTGTGTGTTCGTCCACTAGAGCTCACGTGGTCACTCAATTGCATTGGCGCCCCACAGTATTACCCGGAGCCCTTGACATTAGAGGACGAGTGGACCAAGTCTGTTGACATTTCTTTTGCGCAAACCTTGAAAGAAGAGGACGACCTTTTTTATCGAACATTCCCTGCCGCTAGATCGAGTTTGGGCAGTTCTCGTCAATGGTCATCTCTCGCGATGAGCAGCCCTCATTTCCAGGGTAGTACTGGCTTCTACATTCAACCAACGTCTGTTGGACAGAGCGAGAGGAGCTTCCAAGTTGACAGTGATGGCGATGCAACCATGTGTTCCTCAGTAGAGCAGCCCAACTTTACTAGCGAGCTACTGGGCGCAATCAGGTCTCCAAGTGCCATGCGTCGAGATGTTGATCAAATAGGAGTCGAATCTTCGGTATGTCATTCAGATGATATACCTGCTGCCAATCATTCATTACTTCTCAAAAAGGCTTCCAAATGTAAAGGCGAAAAGATAGCATCCGTCCAGGAACAGCTATATGGCGCTGATGCTAGCTGCGTAGTAGGGGTTACGACTCATCCGATCTCTCGTCGCATGTCTACAGACATGGATTTAGACATCGACGCTCGGTATTTGGCTGAGGATCCACCAATGGGACGCCTTTCTCCTCCCCCGCATGGTCTTGACTCGTCGTCTCCAAGTGAGGAACACGGATTGATGGTCTCAAATTCCTCAGTCAAAGAGGAGTTTTCACCTATTCAGGACCTGAATCAAATTCCCTCGCCGACCGGGACCTGGTCAAGTTTAAGGATGAGGTCGCAATCTCAGACGGACTGGTCCAATTTAACCCCATCCCCCACTCTAAGGAGTCCAAGTGACCCCACGACTCTCACATCTTACGGCCGTCGTCCTTCTGATAGCCCTTCCTCCATGCCATCCCCGTCAATTTCGACTGGACCCAAACCGGAACCCGTAGAAACCGCTGGTCCATCAGTGATGCGGCTAAGCCCCTTACCGGCCAATAGAAGACCTGCAGAAAGGAAAAAGACCCAGACTTTGGCATGTCAGTTTTGTCGACATAGAAAGGTCAGCTGCGCGCGGCTCTTCAGCGCTTTTAGAATCACTGGATCTTATGTGCTAATGTCAAATCTGATCAGATTGCATGCGGTCCCCCGCGTTCTGGGACGACAGAGAGAACATGCAAGTGAGTGTCTCTCTCAAAGTTGGGGAATACACGCGGCTCTCGCAGCTTGTCCCGTTTATGTCTCTTCGTCACTCTAAACCCATCGCTGTGATAATGTGTCCGAAATGACGACTGCAGTTATCTTTTATACTTTCCATTTGGAGGAAATTCTGTCAGATATACATTGATACTGATTGCTTGTGCCTTGTTTTTCCTTTTTTCTCCCTCTTTGTTAGTCAGTGCCAACGTCGCTCCTTGGAGTGTGTATTTCCGACTGAAAGCCGCCGGGGAATGCGGAAGAAGAAGGCTCAAACGACGCAAAAGTCTACGTCTAGCTCACCCAATCCTCGGGCCAATGTGGCCAGAAATCAGAGCACAAAATCCGACTCGACACAAAATACATCCGGATCAGAGTCGTCTTCTCTACCGCAGGAAGGGGAATAATAAGAGTGGTTTTTCATGAACACTTCACGACATCTACGAACACACTCTCGGACTGCTTTTGTATAGGTATAGAGCAGTATTGACCTATCGTCAACATGTATCCCTTGTTCAGGTGTTCTCATTGCGCACGCTGTCTGCCTTGTCTATATTTTGCATATACTTCAATCAGAAGGCCATATTTCTTATGTCTAGTTGCCTTCCATGTTTTTTGTTGCTTTTCGATATTGCTTTCGTAGATGTGGGCCAGCGTTCTAATTGTATGACCTACGTATACCAGCATGATGTATAACATACGCATTAATTTATACCATCTTCAGCCTTAGTAGCGGTACTACTCGTAGGTCAACTCATCGCCAAGCTATACACCAAGGGGTGGTGGCATTGAAATCCGGCACATCGGGTAGAGGGGTTCTAAGGAGGACCCCCCAAATGTCCACCATTTCCACGTTTTTGGCCGAACCAGAAAAAAATCCCACGCTTTCTGATATCGGATTTGGACCTTTCTCGCTAATTGGAGACGATGATCCCAAAATATGCGAAAATTTTGTCCGAACCGGTGCAACAGGCAGGTCCACTCATTTAGGGGGGGTCCTTTCTAAGGTTGGGTCAGAAATTTTTCTGATTTCCCTGTAGTCGGTGTATCTTGAAGAGTTTAGGCATTAATAAAACTATATTGCGGCCTCTAAAGCCAAAAACACTACTCCAAAAACGACTTTCAAAAGGATATATTCAGCGCATGTCTCCTCCTATCTTTCTGTTATCTTATCCACTCCCATGGTGCACAGCATTAGTAATATAAATCTATTTTATCGCACACGTGGTCTAAGATATACTATATAAGGCAGATAGGTTCAGAGTCCTTAAAAATTCAAAATTTCTTAGTGGATGTAGAAAATATCGATCCCGCAACCCCCTTGTTGCGCACTGATAGAATTAAGTATTTCGAGCCTTGGTCAGCTCAAGCTGCCTTCGATTCTGTAAAAAAATAAAGTTTCTGGCTGTGAGAACATGACACGTCTGTTCGTCTGAATTGAGGCAAAAATGAGGACGTGGGTGACCCTGGGTGATCAACGTCCCAGGGATATACATAGTCAGAATACAATATCCTTGATCCGGTGGCAGCTTGGAGTCAGTCGTTCCGATTCCCTTTTCCGTAGGACACCTCGGCGCTCGCTTGCTCTACCGTGACCGGCCTGAGACTTGAGTAGACATATACATAGAGAGACATTTAAAGTACTGTATATGCCATATCTCCCCGAGGCGAAGATCTCGATCTACTTATTGTACTCGTGTGCACTGCAAACGCAAATGTTAACCTTGGTAGGGACGGCGTGGGTTGCTGGTCTTACCTGATGGGGTCACGAAAAATTTGCATGAAATGACGATATGTATGAGAGACTAAATAAGGTTAACCAGCGAGCTGCGAGGTACTACTTATTTCTACATGTATTCAATTCAATGGTAAACTTGGCATACAAACATATTTGATATACGTAGATACGATGCAATCGTTTACTGTATGTAGGATATGACAGTCGATGCATAAACAGACTCAACGA
Organism: Tetrapyrgos nigripes; assembly: GCA_013368315.1. Lineage (NCBI taxonomy): Eukaryota > Fungi > Basidiomycota > Agaricomycetes > Agaricales > Campanellaceae > Tetrapyrgos > Tetrapyrgos nigripes. The sequence continues at coordinate 132,935 of JAACJM010000212.1, read as the reverse complement.
CTACTCACGACACTCACACAAACTGCAGGTTCTGCAGCAATCTCCAATGCGAATCTAAATGAACCAATTCAGAACAACCCCGGTACCGGTGACAACCGCTACCGGAGAAAGTATTGAGTTTCAGGGAGAGATGATAAATGGCAAATTTTGAACCTGGGGTATAGTTATTAGTCGTTCTGAAACTGACATGTTCATAACCAGAAGGAACAAGATATCGACGTGTAAACAACGTCGGTACGTCGGTACAGCGGTGCGCTGCATTGGATGGAGATCTTTGAAGATCCGCCGCTGTGGGTGTAGCTAGGTGATGCTTGGCATTCTGATTTTGAAAAGCAAAACAATTGTACAGGATTAGTGTTTCGACGAGATAGCATAATGAATCAACACTACGTACATATGTAGCAACTAGGAAATTCAAGGAAGCGCGTTACATGAAGCAGCGCAGCCTCAGATGTAAGTAGGTAAGTTGGTAGTGATGTATGCGTCTAAGTGCGACTCTAGTGCGGAGAGAAAGCAGCCTGTGAGGCAGCGATGCAGAGTGCGGGTGACACCACTATAACAGGGTAGAGTACCAAAGTCCGCGGGGGAAAACGACGCGTAAAACTGGTAGGGAGCAGCAAGATTGATAGACTATAGGTGGGTTGATGCATAGATACAGAGAGGTTGAATGACATATGCAGGAAAAGGAATAATGCAACAGGAAGGGATAAAAAAACAAGAGACCAAGAGATGTCGAAAACAGGAATAAAAATCAGAACTATGCGACGATGACGATAAGCAAATGGGAAGAAAGCAGGATCCGAGTTGGAGTAGCTGTAGCCTGGGGCGAAGAAAAAACCAAGAACCCTGAAGAATCAGTCCAGGTCATACCGTTTCATCCATCTACTTCTTCCTCTACTTCCCCGAATTCCTTCCAGACCTCCTCGGTGGCGGACCATTCTCGGCGATCTCTCCTAGCTTGGCTTTATCCTTCCCCCTACCTCTGCTTCCAGTCGCACCACCCCTCCCCCGTTTCGTCGTCGACATCGGTTCAGCTGAAGATGACCGAGTTATCCGACCCTTTTTCGCAGGAGTCTCTCCCATGACTACATCTCTATCTTTATTCTCCTCTAAAACTGGACTCGCCTCCGCACCACTACCACCTTCCCCAACATCAATCTCCGAAAGCGAAGACAACTCGCTACGCAGCCGTTTCTTCCCCTTCTCATCAATTACGTTTCCATTCCTGTTGACTTCGCCATCAGCCATCTCCTCATCCCTATCCACAACTTCATCCATCCCAGCCTCTCTATCCTTCTTAACCCTCTCCTGTCTCTCCCTTGCTGCTTGCATGATCATCTCTGGCGAAGGCTGAGGTGTCTCTTCTCCATTTTCGTGTGCCTCATCCAACACCTGTGCTCTCCTCTGTAACATCCTTGATCCTTCTTTCCCCAGAGGTCTACGGGGACTCGATGTCTCTCTAGGAGGCGTCTTGGCGAGACCAGGGATACCAGACGAGCCTGATGAGAATATGTCTTCGGCTGGTTGGATGTTTTCGCCGTTGGCAAGTTGACGAGAAGGCCCAGCTTGATCTAGGTTAAGCTGCAAGTTTTCGAGATCGTGACTGACTAGGTTGGTAGCCGTCAAGTCATCCTTTGAAGATGACTGAGAGAAGGATTGAGAAGACGACTGAGATGGTTCAAGATTTGCAGAATAGGAAGCCAACCATGCATGATGGAGAGCGTCAGAAAGCTTCATTCGCTTCTTGGGGTCATCCTCAAGAAGTTCGTGAACAAAATCCTCGCCTGGTGACAAGGAAGTGAAAAGTGATCAGTGAAATGCCAAGGGAACAGAATCAACCGGCACCGAAGGAAAGAAGTACGAGAGAAGAGATGCAATGTCAAATGTCCAATGAGAGAAAGAAAATAGAAATAGATTTAAACTCAGACGGGTGAAGAATAGTGAATAAGGTATGATATCCAGAAGCAAAAGGAGTGAAAAGAAGACGAGCAAGAGAAGAAGCCGTTAGGCACCGGCACCGAGGAAGGAAAAATTAGATACTCTCAAAATTAAAGTAACTCACATTCTTGACTGACTTGGTGCCTTTCAAGCGTGTTCCAGTCAACTTGCCGTTCAGATATCCGGGTACGAATATCCCGTTGGTTCTCATCTTCAATGAAGGGGCTACAGTTTGTCAACCTGACAAAGAAACGAAGGCGGTATGAGTACGGTCGATAGGATAGTCACAAAAAACAGACGACATACATAGAAAACACAATGACACCAACACTCCAACTGTCCACTAAATGGTCGTAGCCTTCATTGTTCTGTTGCCTGACAACTTCAGGAGCGAGATAGGCTGGAGTGCCGCACATGGTCTGTATCAAACGTGAAATTCCAAGAAAGGAAAGACGAAAGAGGGATAGCAATTAGTATATGAATAAAAAGCGTAAAAAGGGAAACAGACTAACCTTTAGCATAGTCAGACTATCTGCCGTCTTGGCCAATCCAAAGTCGGCAACTTTGACATTGGGGGGATTATCATTCGTGAGGAGAACGTTCTCCGGCTTGAGGTCCCGATGTGCGATACCCTTGCTGTGGACGTACTATCCACCAAACCCCGGACGCGCATACGTAATACAGCATGGAAGAGCGAAAGGAAAAACACCAGGACCAAGTTACAGGAACCCCAGCAGGAATCAGTATCCAGGAATACGGCGAATCGCCGTATTGATGGGAGCATTCAAAGAGTTTTCGTCGCCGGCGTAGTCAAGGCAGTTGGGAGTGGCAGATACATAGACGCCAAGCAGGGAGATCACGAGTGAGAAAGGAAGAATGTACATGTCAGAAACAACTCTCCGAAGTATGTATAGGACAAAAGACGTACAGCAAGTGCATCGCAGAGTTGGTAACTGATATGTTGCGCTGGCTCCTCGGCTATAGGAATTTGGTTAGGCACGGTCACACGAGGGAAAGAGAACACAGGCTAAGAGAGAAATAGAAAGCCGAAACAGGGTACTCACAAACTCCCTGACGTTGTAGAATATATTCCAGTAGATCCCCGCCTTCGACAAGTTCCAAAACTAAGCCTAATACACGTGCACATATACATAGTCAGTAAATTTAGTCCCTGACCCCAGAAGAACTCACTGATATCGTTGTTTTTCATGTAAAACACGTCTTGCAGCTTGCAGACATTTGGATGCTCCAAGCTCTTCATGATCTCGATCTCCCTTTTAATTTCCTTCCGAGGACCATTGTTGCCATTTTCTGTAGCATCGCGACCGGTTCGACGAGATTCTTGAATCATCTTGACTGCGAACCATTTGCCTGTACTCTTGTGGACGGCTTTGATGACGTTTGCGAAAGACCCTTTGCCGAGCTCGTGAGCTAGATCGTAGTGCTCGTAGAGAGCTTCCTCTGGTCCAGTCTTGGCGAGGTAACGGAAGATAAAACCTAGAGAAAAGGTTAATCAGCTAAGAGAAATTACAGATGGATAGAGCACGCACGGTAGTCTAACGTCGGGTCATTAGATTGTAAGGTACCAAAGGCGATTTCATTCCCTTCACGAAGAATTCTGTGATTTCCCTTTCCAATCCTGTGGCCATTGATCTAAACAACAAACTTATGAGCCCGGCAGTGAAGTTTAAGAAACCAAGACTCACATAGGTCCCGTTGGTAGAATTATCAATCACAATGACACATTCATGGTCTCTCTTGGATCCGTCATACTGGATAGAACAATGCTGGTTACCTGTTCCACGAAAAACGCGTCGAAAGACAACAGAGACACGGGTCAGATCGGAAACGTTGGAAATGAAATAGCACGCACTGATTTTGAAGCCAGGAAACTGCCAGTCGTTCTTCGTATCTCGCCCAATCTTAAAGAGAACCTGACCCTTTTCGAATGTTATCCTCTCTAGGCCGCTGAGGGGATTACACGGCATCAAATAGCCCCAGAGGTTCAGGTTCTTGTTATCTTGTGACTGAGGACCCTCCTCTTCAACCTCTTGGGTCTCTTGAGGCTCCTCCTGAGTCTCCTGCTGTTGTTGTGAAGACGCTTTGATGGTGTCGTTATTATCACTGTTGTCATTGTTGTCCGTATTTTCAATGTCGTCATTGTCGGTGATCATAGGGGCAGCAGACGTTTCTTCTGAGGGATCCATGGAGGCAGAGGGCGCGAATCAAGTCCTGGGGTTGTCTGAAGATGGTGGTTGGGAAGAAAGAAGCAGACGGGCCGAGAGAACAAGAGAAGACGCGTTTTTGAAAGGTGAGGTCCGTGCGCTTTGTCCTTGGGTATCAGAGGGCTAAAAGTTGGCTTTGTAACCCTTAAATGGGTATTTGTGATGGAAAAGGAGAACAAGAGAGGTGATATGAGTGGAAAGTACGCGAACAAGAAACGGTCAACAGCAACTGTGGGCGTACAGTACTGACGCGAAACAAAATTCTTTTGTTTCCGGAATTGGAATCAAAACATTTCAAAATTCATCATAAACTCAGGCTCAAGAAAAATACTTGTAAGCGATTAACAACTGCCCCATGGCTGAGTTGGTTACAGCGTCCGACTGTTATGTAATCGGAAGGTCGAGAGTTCGAGCCTCTCTGGGGCAGATTTAGCAGCTTTTGCATTTTTTTTCCTCCTTTCAAAGATTGTAGCGAACGGCAGTTTGCAGGACCCCTGATAATAAAGAGGGACAAGGCTGGCCGGAAAATTTGGCATTTGGCCAGTTTGTGTCCGAACCATTTTGGGAGCTGTTCTCGAAAATTTTGTCCGAACCTGCGACTGGTCTCCTCCAGGTCTAATTTTTGTCCGAACTGGGGTACCGACTATAAAAATCGCAAAAAATTCCGAAAAATTTTTCGATGCACGTTCTGCGAGTCTTCGAGCCGTTCCAGTAAAAAGTCCAATAGAAAATATGAATTTTACATGGCAGTAGAAGGCAATATGTACTGTGTGTTGAAAGAATGTATTTACTTTACAGCAGTGTCTACTTCCTCGAAGACCTATTGAGGAAAGAATGGTACTGGAGTCACTGTACGAAACCTCAAATAGCCATGCGGAACAAGGTCGGTGGAGAGGAGCTGCTAGGAGTCAGGGACGTCGCAGAGTGGAGTTCAACATCGCCGCGAGGCTTACATGCGAGGCCTATTCTTGTCCGAACCCTGGTCGGCCTTCCGACCCTCTTACTCCACTTTTTGTAACTAGTGACCGGCCTTGCCACCCATTATCGAGGGTCCTCAGTTTGCCAATGCCTCAGCTACCTGTTCAGATCGCAGCTGAAGAGAAGGGATTCAAATATTCAAGTATACAGGCCTAGGGCTTTGGAATCTTAAAAAATGGCCCGTTCCTTCGTCAGGATCTTCGGAGAGGACTTGGTCGTCTAATCCTACCATAGTTGAGTCTCAGCTCGTCAACTAGAATCTCACCGCTCCGAAGACGAGGACTTGTTTCTGCATGCATGAAATGACTAAATTAGGAACATGGATCGTGGAGAGTAAGCACAACGTACTCTTCGAGTTTGCGCTGATTCCAGCGAGCATTATTCATTCTCCGCTCCAGATCTGCAGAAGCTGCCACCATTCTCGCTTTCAGTTGAACGCAACGCCATTGGCCTTTGACGATTTAGCAGTATATCCACCATCCATCGCAAGAAACCCAAAGTCTTTCTGTTGAAGCTGACGACTAGCCTCTTCTACCAAAGCTTCAGGAGTCAAACCCTTCAGCTTGGCCGTATCTAGTTGATAGAGGTTTGGAATCGCGTTCCGAGAATAGTAGTATATATCCCCTTTGAGATTTCCGTACACAGAATCGCAGTGAATATAGAACTTTTGTCTGTCGATAACAGCGGACACCCACAGAGAAAACTTGAACAATAACGACAAGGCCAACATCTACACAAGAAGGACAAGGGCACGAAGGATGGCGATTTCACCTAATTGCGTCACCGTGGGCGTCTGGATCCAATGGTATGTCCTTTGAGCAATGGATATATGAATGGCTTTCTATCGTACATCTCCTGGCTATACCATAGAAATACAATAAGGGGGATAATTGTACATCCTTTGTCTGATGATGCGTGACTGAAAGGATGGTTCGAGAAGAAGAGCCCGAGGATAGGGACAAGGATTGCGAATGGCCAGTCCTTGTCTTTTGTAAATATAATCGGGCATTTTTGATGCTCAAGAAGTGTCGAAAACCGGAGGAGGGGTATCTTTGTCTTCCTAGTTCGAGCTTGAAAGAAAACGTGGAAAATTTTGCGTTCTTGGTTCATTCTCAACATTGGAACCAGAGTAATTAGGGCGGGTGTGAAGCGAATGTGACTGTATGGGACGAGGGGATGCATCGAAAACCAAAGGAGAGAACAGGGACAGAGCTAAGAGAAGACCTTCTTAACGGCCTGTAACAATGTTTCAATGAATTTGCATGCACTTGCGGTGACCAGATAAGCACTCCGTCGATGGTTGGTTCATCCGGATGGGAGACTCTCCTTAGCTTGAGAAGGAGTGTATTACCTGGGCTGGGACCAAGATCTGAGGAAACCCAGCTTTTTGATGATAGTCTCCAAGCGTTGAATGAAAACCTCGTCCATACAGGGCCATTGTTGGGATCATCTTGAGTCATGTCTGTCACGGTAATAAGAGGATGTAGGAAGCTGAAAACAGGGTTTGGTTTCCAAAAGGCGCCCTATAGAATGAGAATGAGAACAAGATGGAAAGAAGTTAAGACGTTGTAGTGCTTGAGAGACTTACGGCAAACAAGGTTTTCCGTACGAGGTTCCCAAGACGGTATACGTCAACCGCAAAGGGGTCGATTTTTAAACATGACTATGCGAGATACGTCGGATCATCAAGTGGTTGGTTTCCTACAGGCATGTTGATTATACTTGCTGTGAGAAGCAAGAGACCTACAGGCACCTTAGCGACCTGACCGTCCTCACAATCCATCGGATGTTTCGCCATGCCTTTCCAAGGAGTCCAGTTGGGGTGGTACTGAGGGCAAAGCATATACGCCTTCTGCTCGAGCCAGTTCTGTCGACGTCGGTCCCACCAATAGCGTTCATATTCCGAGAGATTTTTAGAACGAGAAGAGGAGACAAGGTCTGAAGTTCCTGAAAGTGATGATGATTGTGAAAGAGACTCAGACGCCCAAAATCGCATAATATTTGCATAAGATTCTCATAGTTGAAAGGAGGAGAAGTAAGTACATCAAGCGCCCATGGTGGTAAGCACAAGTCAACAATAACCGTCATCGTTACATTTTCCTTTTGTGCACTCTTCTGGAACAGTCCTTTGATTTCATTCCTTCGTTTAAACTTGGCTTGGCTAAATGAACCGTAGACCCTTTCGATATCGCGAAATCTCGACTTGAAATGTCCCAAGGCACTCCAGAACCACTTCCAAGTCCTTCTTGGGTCACTTTCCCCAATGGCTCACCTCCAGCAATCAGCACGGATTCCATTTCCTCGGAATCCTCTCCACCATCTGGTTCCTCCACTTTGAACGCCCAGAGTTCGAATAGGAGGCCTCTCACACCGCGGTTATCTACATCGGACTTAAACTACGCAAGTCTTGGCCATGCTGGCTCGACCTTATCAAACAGCGCGGCCAATGCAAGCCCCAGGCCACCGCTGGGACGGAGCGTCACCTCTCCCCATCTACTTTCACCAACCTTACGCAAGAGACTTCCTCCCAGCACACCTCGTACTCCCCAGAGGGAGTGGTCTGTGTTCAGCCAGTTGATGGAGAACGAAGGGCAGTTGATGAGTTCAAGGGCAGGATCATTCAAGAGGTCAGGGAGAGGTCACCAAGGACACGGGCGGAGTATCAGTGGTGAAGTAACCCCGAGAGAATCTGTGGTGGCGGAAGACAGTATGGAAAACTCATACAGCAGCGTAGATGTTCAGTCACCAGTCGCTGAAGAGGAATCTTTCAGGAACAACTTTTCCTACGACTACTCTTCAGACTTTGATTCCGACTCTTCTCATTCTTCCGATTCGGATTCGGATTCAGATGCGACCATTTCTCCGATACCTACGCCCGTCCGTGCAGGACCCCAGCCTCCACCTCCACCCACCTCACAACCACCAAAATGGTACTCTCCAAAACGGCTCTCGAATGTCCCAGTGTTGTACCGCAACATATTCAAGTGTGCACTGGCTTATTTCATCGCTTCCCTCTTTACATTTTCGCCCTACCTGTCTGGCTTCATCAGCGATTTGGTCTCGAGAGGAAAGGGAGGCGGCAGACCCTTGCCCAGTGGACATATGGTGGCCACTGTGTGAGTCGATCTATTGCGTTACTGTTCTACCGCTAACATCTCTTTATCATAGCGCTGTCTACTTCAACCCGGCCAAGACCATGGGCGGGATGGTTGAAGCCGATGTGTTCTGTATGTTTGGCCTCTTCTACGCCGCTGCCGTCTGTCTATCCTGCATGTCTGTGTTCTGGTGGTTGGAAGGCATGCCTGGATATGAGTGGGTTGGGGATATATTCGCCGTCGTTTGGGTTGGCTTAGCCATGAGTCTGCTAGCTTGGCTTAAAGTCTGGATGGCCAATCCACAGTTTAACACTGGTATGTCTCTCAGTTCACGTTTTGACCAAGACTCCTCTGAATTAGCTTTTGACGACAGCGTGCAGCATGATGGCCATCATTCTCTTTGTCGTTCTCATCAAAGAAGGCGGTTTCCACACTCTACTCTCAGTCAGCGGAATCGTTCTTACTGGTGCTGTGGTCTCAAATATTGTTTGCTACCTCGTCTGGCCGGCTTCTGCGACGGAAAATCTTCAGTCTAATATGGTCAAAACCTTGGACTCGTTTTCTACGTTGCTATCCATGTTGACGGAGACGTTCCTTTTGGAACCTGGTGCAATCAGCAATCACCGGAATAGTCAGGGAAAGATCCACCGTGCGGTTGAAGCTCATCAGGGGAGTTTCACAGGGTTGAAGAAGAGTCTGAAAGAAGCGAAGAGTGAGTGGCTCTTATGGGGTAGGATGAGGAGACCAGATTGGAGTACGGTGGCTAGTAGAGAGGCGAGGATAAGGAATTCTCAGCAAACTGATGGGTATGGAGCTATCAACCACGTTGGAGAGGATAGCATGAAGGGAAAAGGCCGAAGACGGGCATATGAAGATGCTGTGGATTCGTTGAATCGACTTGGGCAGCATCTGAATGGGTTGAGGAGTGGTACGAGGTTACAGTACGAGTTGACAAAGGCAGGTATTGTAGAGACAAAGGCTGCTGCCAAGGGCAAGGGTCACCCGAGGAAGTCAAATGCGTATGGTGATCTATCGCAGTCGATGCATTCACATCACTCGCATTATTCGACTGCGACGACGAAAACTGGGCTACTCGTGGATGTGAGTATCGGAGAGGAAGATGACGAGGAGACCGCGATCTTGAAGACTGCTGCAGCGATGTTTGGGGATTTGGTGGATGACTTGGGACCGCCTTTGAAGGCTTTGACGGTATGTTCCGTTTCTTACGGTATATGTATGCGGTCAAGCTAATACCTGGTTTGTATTTCTAGACGACATGTGCTCATTCTCTCAAACGTCTACGTGAATCATTCGTTCTTGCTCACACTGAAGTCCATCACTCCTCCCGTCGTCATTCCAGCGCAAGTCCAAATCCAAATCCCAGAAACCAGAGTTCACAATAGAAGAATTCACCGAACTCATTGATGGGATCCAAAAAGCTCTACGACGGTTTGAGAGCACGTCAAACCATGCGCTGTTGAGGCTTTACAGGAAGAGCGATCTGAGTGAACAGTTGTCGGAACATCTTTCTGGGCATCGTTCAGACCGTGGTAGTGCTGCTTCCGTTCCGAACACTAGCCCTCCGACACCAAGAACACCTGCTACGCCTGGGGTTAGTGGTACAAGGAGAAATAGGTCTGGAACAGTGTTGTCGAGAATGGACAATGTGAATGCGAATACGTTCTTGAATGGACCGAACAATGAGCATGTGTTCTTGGTGTATTTGTGAGTGCCAGTCCTTTGATGTCTTTTGGGTCCTAAATTTGCGCTCATCTTGTATTTTATATAGCTTCATTTTCACTCTTCAAGAGTTTGCACAGGAACTGATATTGCTTGTCGATGCTATGGAAAGGATATATGCCATTGAGCGACAGAGTTTGACTTGGAGTAGATGGTGGGCCAAATTGTGGGCTGCTACGAAAATGAAGTTTGTTGGTATGTGGAGTGCTTTCCGAGCGGAGAGGTACAGGAAGAATGGAAGACGCACAGGCGGATTGAGGAGGAGGCTATGTGAGTTTGGACTTTTAGTATTTATTCCCCTGATGCTCAGACTCATTCTCTTGCCTCCCAGCTAAATATGTCATCCCGGAAAAACGTGGTCCCCGCCCTGTCTTCCCCAAAGTTAAACCGCATGCCCCAGATACAATACAGACGCCATCGAGGAAGGATCTTTCGTTCATGGGGAAGACAAAGCAGTTGATATGGTCTATTGGCAAGCGGTTAACTGAGCGAGATACAAAATATGCTATTAAGGCTGGGATGGCTACTGCAATGTTGGCAGCACCTGCGTTCTTTGACGCGACCAGACCGTTTGTGTTGGAGTTTAATGTGGATTGGGCACTAATTTCAGTGAGTTGGGTCTCGAGCTGATTTCGATGCGAGACTCACATTGTAACTGGTGATAGTTCTTTGTGGTGATATCACCCACTATTGGTGCTGTACGTTTGAGCTATCCGATTTATCTTCGCAGCTGCTAATGCCTCATATCCGCCGTTTTGCAGACAAATTTTCTTGGCTTGCATCGTGTGGTTGGCACCCTGTACGTGCTTCTCTCATTTCCGGAGACTGCTGTTAATGACATCTTTCTCTGCCAAATAGGTTTGGCGCCGCAGTAGCTGCTGGTATCTACACGCTGTTTCCTGACAATGCGCCTGTTCTCGCGATCTTCGGGTTCTTCTTTTCGATACCATGTTTCTACTACCTCGTTGCATTTCCGCAGTATGCTTCCTCCGCACGATTTGTGTTGTTGACGTATAACCTTACTTGTCTATATTGGTGAGTCTTGGTATCTTTTCATCGTCATGGATATGGATACGATGTGCTAATGGTTCCGTCCATAGCTACAACAAACGCGAAAAGGATCTGGCTGTGACGATTATTGCGGCCGACCGTGCGATTGCTGTGACCGCCGGTGTAGTCTGGGCAGCAGTTGTCTCCAGGTTTTGGTGGCCTGCTGAGGCGAGGCGTGAGCTCAGTAAAGCCCTTGGCGAGTTGAGTGCCTGTTATCTTTTACGCTTCAGGATGACTGATCTGGTGTCCATAGATTCTGCTTGAACCTAGGATGGCTGTATACCCGTCTCGTCACTCATAACTCGTTTGCCACCGAACAAAATGTCGAACAGGATAGTGGTAGAAGCACTCCTTCTGACGAAGATGCTCCCTTGATCTCGGCGCAACATCTTGAACAAAGGCTGAAGCTAAACAATTCCATTCATGAGTTCATGGCAATGTGGGTGGTATTTCTTAGTGAAACTGTTCTGCGTTGATTTTTTTCCTTGGCTCTAGGGAACTGCATCTACAAATCAAGTTGATTGAACTACAGGGCTTACTTGGTCAAGCACAACATGAACCTCGTCTCAAGGGTCCGTTCCCAGTGCAGCTGTATCGCGGAGTTTTGACCAGTTTGCAAACGATTCTGGATAAATTGCATAGTATGCGGTGTGTGACTACTAGGGAAGAATGGTAAGTGCTATGCTGAGGACATCTTGGCGCCACTGCTTAACGTAAGGCATTGTGATAGGTACACAAGTGTCAGGAAAGACTTCATCATTCCTGTCAGCAAGGAGCGTCGAGAGATGGTTGGCAACATCATACTCTACTTTTCGACGTTGGCAGCGGCATTTAGACTAAAGGCGCCACTCCCTCCCTATCTACCCCCCGCAGAAGACGCTAGGCAAAGGCTGGTAAGCTTCCTAATTCTCATCTCAACTTGACAAGCTCATTTAAGCGTAAACTCGACAGGTCGACGCCATTAGGAAACTTGAGATAGTACGAAATCGAGATGTCAAAGGCTCACGGCAACTATTGTTCTTTGCGTACGCATTGACTATGAAAGGCGTCACGATGGAGCTGAACACTTTGGGGCATATCTTGCAAGAGGCGTTTGGCGTCATTGGCCAGACCCCGGGGGAGTTTGAAGCATTGTTTGAGTTGGATAATGAGGAGAATAGAAGGAGGATTGATCATGCTGCTTGACCATGCCTTGTTCACAATTGGACTCATTTTCGGATGGATATTCTGCAATACTTGATTTCCTTCATGCATGCTCACTTACCACTTTAGCATTGTCGCATTATTCTAACGGTCTATACCTTTCCCTTACTCTTGCACGTATATACCATCGCCGAAATAATTTGATATATACAAGGATCTTGACTTTTAGTCGCTGAGAACACTTCGCGGAATGGCAACATACTTCCACGTGACCGGATACTTCTTGACCTTCACAAGCCTGCCACTGTTCGCAATCATCCCCTTGAGGCTCGCTTACCAGTCCATTTTTACAGATTCCTGTTAAGATAACAAGGAAAATGGAAGGGAAGGGCAATGAGCAACGGGATTTAACCAGTTTGTGACATTTTCCTGAATAATTCCTCAATCTTACACATCGCTGAAGACCTGGTACGGCGAGCAAAGTCGAGTTTAGATCGGGCCGGGTCACTGGCAAGCATGCATCTATGTCCATTATGTACCCAAATGTGCTCACGAATGATTCTAACAGAGACGGAATGCCTTACGACAATTGATTGAAGCAACACATTCGTCCAACTCGCAACTCAAAGTCTACGCAGCGAAAAGCATCCCAGACTTTTTCCAAGACTTTCCGGACTTAGAGGAGGACGCTATTAACTCCGTGTATGATTTGTGTGAAGACTTGGTGGTACAGGTGCGTCATGAACGCGAAAGGACTGGGCTATCTCTGAATTATCTTCCCATTAGGTCAGGATGGAGGGCTACAAGACACTGGCAATTCTCTCGAAATTAGAGAAGAAATGGGTGAAAAGGAATGCGGATGTACTCGTTCAGCTTCTTCAAACTGGTGCGCTTTCATTTAGCTCGCTTTGCGAATACTGATCAGGACCTGGCCAATTTGTTGCGATTAGATGACCCAAATGAGGTGAATGTCGTCAAAAGAGCTCTTGTGGAACATCTCCACCTGGACCCTCGTATAACACTCGGTGTCCTATGTGACCAATTGATACCCCCAGAAGGGGGCATCGATCCAGACGATACTACTCGTCTGAGAAAACTCGTCATCAGCTTTCTGACCGGTGAAATAAAGAAAGGATCTTTGCAGCGTGTCATATCACCGGATAGTGAAGCGGAAAGTGCTTTGGTTGAAGGTCTTATACGTGTATGTGGTCATTGATAATCCTCTGTGTCACACACTCACCCAGCGTTTCAGTCAATATCCAAGCTAGACAACGACGACATTCTAGCAGTTGTGAATGACATTTTTCTACAACTTTCTTCCACCAGTCAACCCTCAGCCCACGCAACGATCTTTGGTCAGTCTGTACTAGAACGTGCCAAATTGGCCCGTGAAATGGATCTATACGCTAGCAAAGACGCCGCTACTTTGGATCAAACACGGCCATATCTTGACCTGTTGAGTAAAATTTTCATTGAAAAGAAGCTAGGAGCTGCGGAAGAGCTGTTGAAGTTTTATAATCCTCTCGTTGGTAAACCAGTTTTACAAAAGATTTCCCCCGATGATCGCATACTGGTCATCTACTATCTGACTGAGGCAGTGGCCGCTTCCCCGCAAAACTCAACGATAGTGCCAAACGTGCTCAAAGTCTCTCAAGCTTGTTTCGAGGTAAAGGGTCACTCAGCTCTGATTTCGTCATTTTATTAACCAGAATTTTTGTATTCAGTTTCTTGCGCAGTCAGACTTGGCGCAGGAGCGTCCTACGAAAGCATCCATCGGTTTACTGCAATCGAGCCAGCAGGTAAAGCTATTTTTAATAGACTAGTGTCACGGACCGGTAGTGATTTCTGTTTTTTCTCAACATTAGCTCTTGGAAGGTGGCTGGCAAATGCCTCCGTTAGTTGCTAGTGCAATACAAGCACTCGGACGTTCTTCAAATATCATCAAGAGCGCACGTAGTCAAGAAATACAAGAGCTCATCAGGGTTCGCAGTGCGCCATCTTTCGTTGTGTCCTGCGTTTCCAACAACACTTCTTTTCTTTTTGATTAGTCTATAGCCTCGAAGACACAAGCTACTAACCTCCGCAAGAGAGCTTCATCATCGCCAAACATCAGCAGTAGCGTGAATTCACTCCCTCCTCGGCCGCCAAGCGCTGTCCTTCCTCGACGACCAAGTGAGATTACCGCGTCTGTATCCTTATCTGGTCCTTCAAGAGATGCGGATATTAAACCTCATCTGAGCGTGGAAGATCGGCCAGCCAAGAAGCCAAGGAAAGCTGGGGACCCAGCAGTGCCTTCCTTGCTGAGTAGGCTAAGCACCGGCACTCCCACGACCACTCGGAGACAGCAACCGGAGAGAGGGGAGGACGTAGAACCACCAACAGGGTTCTCAATCAAAGGAGCTGCGTCAAGAAATCCAGACAACGAAGGTCAGACTACTTTAATGACTAGGCTTAACGGCGCAAGCTCGTCGACGAATGAGCATGAACAAGTAGGGAGGAGTCGGAAGAGAAAGAAGGGGTCGATGCAATAGAGATGTATTTCTGCACATCTGTACAATGTGTTGAAATGAAGACGATAGTAATCCAAGAGGTCAGTAAACGGGAAACTATTCGTCCCAAATTAGAACGATATTCTGAGCACCCTCAATACACGCCTTCCGTCGAGCCAATCAGATTCTTCTCATTACCGTTATCACAACCATCTCAACTGATTTCCATTTACGACTTGACAGTCGGTTGTCCCTGTAGCACTGCTGCGCAATGTCTTCTTTCCCTCGTCCGTCCGCGTCCAAGTTAGATCCTTTGGGTAGCTCGTGGCGTATACGGTATCTTCATGCCCAATTTGAAAGCTGTTACGATTGTGTCCGTGGATTCGGGGATACTTCATTTTTTCCTTTATGTCAAATCACATTCCAATCATATATAAAGGACAGGATCAAATCCCATTGATTCGTTCTCTTTCGCCACCATGCGTATCTCACCTCTTTTCCTGCTCGCCTTGTCAGGCTTTGCCTTGGCAAGTCATGGTGACCATGATGCATATGGTGTATGTCCCTTCTCAGTCCAAGGCGCCGACTTCCTCTATGGCTGACTCTTGCTGAATAGGACGACGACGGTCCCAGTAATTCGTCTTCAACCAATACGTCTTCAACCAATTCGTCCACCGCTGCTGGGACTACGCAAACTGGTGGTCAGACATGCTCAAGTGTAGGGTTGCTCAACATCTTTCAGTCTTCTATCTGTCTAATATCCACATTAATAGCTCATGTGCATCACTGGCATTGTGAATGGATCCAATGTCGACTGTTGGTACTGTTTCAGTGACTTTGAAGCTTCCTCGTTGACCTCTGTTGCAGGGACGTTGGCCAGCACGGGGCGTACCCCTGGATGGATGGCGATAGGTATCATAATGGCCGCCTCCGTTGTCTCGCTGGTTAGCCGCTGACATGGCTATAGGTTTTGGTTCCCAGATGACGGGTAGTCCCATGGTTATTATGTGGTCAAATTCAGATGGCAGCATCACCTTGTCCCAGAGACAAGCTCCAGGAGAAATCGAGCCCACTGTTGTATCCAACCCTCCGCGAGTAGCAACTTTGTTAGAAAGTGCCAGCTCAGTAAGTCCTCTTCGGTCCCCTAACGTGTCTTGTTCTCATTGAGCATCGCATTAGACGTCTGGCAGCGGCAGTGACATTAAATTTGCCTTTACGATCCCGGTAAACTTTGATGTACCTATTCATACATGCGCCGTTCCTGATTTAGACCATAACACGACAGTCAGACGGCAAGACGACACAACAGCTCATTTGGGCATTTTCCACTCAAAATCCTGGTGATTCCGCCAAGGACGCGACACTTGTACAACATCTGGACTCTGGTCCTTTGACTGTTGATTTGACGGGCACGGTGTCCTCGGGCAATTCATCCTCAGACAATGATACTGGCGGCAGCATCGACACTCCTCTGAAACCTTACCAAAAACTGATAATTGCACACGGTCTGCTCTGCGTCTTTGGATTCCTCTTTTTCTTGCCTGCAGGCGTTCTTCTTGCCCGTTATTGGAGAACATTCTCCCCGCGCTGGTACACAGGACACTGGTTGGCACAGTTCGGGATCGGTGAGTTTTGACCGCTAGCATGATTGATGTATGGAGATGATGACGCAGATTCTTTTCAGCCGGTCCTATCATCGTTACTGGTTTCGCTCTGGGTGTACAATCTGTTGCAAGTCAACCAGGGACCCATTTAGATGATGATCATAAAGTGAGCTGATTTCTACATTGTCAAACGTTGGCCATTGATGTAATCGTGAAACCAGAAATGGGGTGTCGCAATCTTCGTTCTTTATCTTGTTCAGTGCATGCTAGGCGCTTTCATTCATTTTATCAAATTCAAACGCTTCATCGGGAGACCTCCTCAGAACTACTTGCACGCTATCTTGGGGTTGCTGATCATTGCTTTTGCACTCAAGCAAGTCCGAAACGGTTACAAAGTGGAATGGCCTAAAACTGGCAGGGACCCTTTGCCTAAGAGCACTGACACTGTATGGTATATTTGGGTGGTGGTACGTTACGTTTTTTTACCCGAGACACATTCCATTGATTGACTGGTTCATAGCTTCTCCCTGTCCTTTACGCTGCTGGTTTAGCATTCCTTCCAAAGCAATACAGACAGGAGGCCGAATCTAGGGCGAAAGTGCGCGGAAGAGACTGATGCTAAATAAGATCTTTTCAGAATCGGACTTGAACCGTGTATAATCATCGTTTTCCCAGCTATCTAGAGCTAATGTAGGCTACTCCTTGGGTATTTTGATCGTATTTTACTCTCCTCAAGTATTTGGTCTAGTAGTAATAAATATATCATATATGTGGACACTTTCTTTGGGCTTGCTTCTTGGTTGAGGCCTTTGAGCAGGTTGATGAGTAAGCACTCAAACTTTTTCGTCCACCATCACTTCAGTCAAGAAGCCGTATCTGTGTTAAGCCACTTGCAGGAGTAACTTAATGAATGGTAAACCAGCGTATCAATATGGATTCAATCTTCGAGAATAAAACAGTAATCCTTGATGGCGGTTTTGTAAGTATTTTTCACTTTTGTGTAAAGCGCCCTCGGATTTGACCGAACTTGTTACTTCAGGGAACGACTTTAGAATCAACGTTTCATCTTGACATATCTAATACACCTCTATGGTCAGCAAAAGCCGTGATGGAAGAGCCTGATGTGATTGTACAAGCTCACTTGGGTTTTTTACGCGCTGGGTCGGACGTCATTCTCACCTCTACGTGCGTGTTATTCTTCTACTGTGTATTGATCTGCATAGGTTCACTAGTTCTTCTTTCCTTCCCATTGATGCGCATTCATTTTATACCATGACATTCCCGTGATTGACTGTTGAAATCCCTGTTGACAGGTATCAATGCTCTTATCACACATTTGAGAGAGCAGGGTATAGCGTCGCAGAAGCAAGAAGGATCTTCATCAAATCTGTCGAGCTTGCACTTGAAGCAAGAAAACGCTTTTACGAAGAAAACAATGGCACTTCCTGTCGTACAATCCGAATAGCTCTTTCGCTGGGTTCATTTGGTGCGGCTCTTTCTCCCGCACAAGAATTTGATGGATATTATCCTCCTCCTTATGGGCCAGTGGGCTTTTCTCCTGACGGAAACAACATCAACGCTTTCGGAGATGCTGACGATGAGCTCGAACGCAAAGCCGTAGAAGCTTTGACGAATTTTCACTTGGAGAGGCTCTTGATCTGCTTTGAAGAGCGCAGCGTATGGGATGGGATTGATTGCATTGCGTTTGAGACGGTCCCCCTTCTCAGAGAGATCAATGGCCATACGGAAGGCGATGGGTATTCTGGGTGAAAGGGTGGAGCAAGCTGGGATGCAAGTCAAGCCCTGGTGGATTAGTATGGTCTTCCCAGACGGGAAGTTTCCTCAGAGAGCACGGGATGGTTCCGGAGTTGGCGTGTCAGACGTCGTCAAAGCGGTCTTGGCTGAAAGCTCCCCAGTTCCTCACGCACTTGGGATCAACTGCACTAGCATCGAACATATCCCCGCGCTCGTCTTGGAAATGAATGAGGTGGTGAAAGGGACTTGTAGCGCACTTGATGACAAAGACGGACGCAGACCATGGCTCGTGGTCTATCCCAATGGTGGAGACGTTTACGATCCAGTTACTCAGACCTGGAAAGTTGCAAATGGAGACGAAGAGACTAAAGCGGAAGCTTGGTCGAGGGAAGTTGGAGCGATAGTGAGCACTGCTGGTGCATGGGGTGGATTTATCTTAGGAGGATGCTGTAGGACAACTTTCAGTCATATCCAAGCTCTGAGCAAAATCGTCAAGAGTGTTTAATAGGCAGTG
Source organism: Tetrapyrgos nigripes (assembly GCA_013368315.1). Classification (NCBI taxonomy): domain Eukaryota; kingdom Fungi; phylum Basidiomycota; class Agaricomycetes; order Agaricales; family Campanellaceae; genus Tetrapyrgos; species Tetrapyrgos nigripes. Next base: position 114,404 of record JAACJM010000212.1, on the reverse strand, counting down.
GCGATGACCTTCCACATTTGGAAATTTCTGCGGTCACTTCCGTAAAGGCCCGATGGGCTCTTTCTAGGCTCGGTCTATGAGCTCACGTAGAACAGTCTTGATCGCATTCTGGATTTCCGTCAAGGTTTCTGCGACATTCTAGCCTCCATCATTCTCTTATAACACGACAGTCCTACCGAATGGTTTACTCCAATCATATTTCAACACCCTACTCCCCGTATTGACGGTCAAGCGCTAATGAGGCTGGTCGAATTCTTGACGACAGTTCTCACATTCTCTACCCTTGCTGCTTGTAATCCTATTGGATTTCATGCACACAAACGGTTTTCTTATGGCGGTTCGGTTTCGGACTCTTACGACTTTAGTGAGTTATCACCATATTTCTAGAAAGGACTCGAGCTAACTTTCGCTTGTGCAGTCATAATAGGTGGTGGACAGGCTGGATTAACCCTTGCCTCACGTCTTTCCGAGGACTCGAATCATACCGTCCTTGTAATAGAAGCAGGAGACTCGGGAGATGCAGTGATAAATCAAATCGGTAATTTCTGGTTGATTCTTAGTTCTGACTGAGGCTCACGAACAATTTGGAAATCAGCTACTCCCTCAGCAGCTTACTTCAATTCCCTGACGAAAAGCTCCTACGACTGGCAGTATGTTACAGCACCCCAAACACACTTATCCAACCGTCCGCTTTCCTGGCCTCGAGGCAAAGTTCTTGGTGGATCTTCAGCAATCAATGGCATGTACAATGTTCGTCCAGCAGAAATTGAAGTCAATGCTTGGTCAAACGCTATCGCTCCAGAAGACAGCTCTCTCGCGTCGTTATGGGACTGGGACGCCATGTTTGCTGCTATGGATAAATCGGAGACTTTCACTGCTCCTAGTGACAGTGTCAAGGAAATGGCTGGTATCGAGTATAATGTCGCCAGTCACGGTTCCTCTGGTCCTATCCATGCGTCATATCCTGGATAGTACGTTTCCTCTCTTGCTATAGGTGCTTGATGTGCCCGCTCATACGCATCATTCTAGCACATTCCCGCAAATAGGTGATTGGAACAAAGCTCTGTCTGCTGTCGGCGTCTACCTCAATCCAGATTCCGCGTCTGGACAGAATTGGGGTGCATATGTTCCCAACTCTTTCATCAATCCTACCAACTGGACTCGTTCATATTCTCGTTCGGGATACATCGACCCTCTCCCTGCGAGGTCCAATCTGCAGATTCTCGTTAATTCGACCGTGACGCGTATCCTCTTCGATACCAGCTCCTCAAATAACCTTACTGCCACTGGTGTCGAGTACTCTACTGACTCGACAACACACAGCGTCAAAGTCAACAAGGAAGTTATTCTATCGGCCGGAGCAGTTGCTAGGCGAGTCAGGTCACTCTCTCTGCTGCTCAAATCATTGACGCCTTTCTTCGTCCTTTTTTCGCAGTCCTCAGATTTTGCAACTCAGTGGCGTTGGTCCAAGCGATGTCCTACAGGCTGCTGGTGTTACCGTCCTTTCAGAACTTCCCGGCGTTGGACAACATCTCCAAGATCATCTGGTTCTTTTTTTTTTTTGCTATTGTTCCTTCCTCTGGCTCAATATCTTTCTGCAGAGCACAGTGGTTGCTTGGTCAACGACGGCACAGACCGCTGCAGATATAGCAGCGTCTGGTTCTGATACTGCTGTAAATATTTCACCTTATTTGGTCTCAGTCGTTTTCCAGCTGACGGCCATTCCAGAAAACCGCTAAATTCCTCTCCTATGTCAACTCCGCTACCGCCTACATCAACGCATCTATCTTGTTTAATGGTGATGCCGGCGTAGCTACCTTCCAACAACAGGTCAACGATGCATTGGAATCATCTGCGTCTTCTCTCGTTCCCAGTTCTTCATCTGAAGTCATCGCTGGGTACAAGGCAATCTACAACCTCACTGCCAATACTATCCTCCCAGCGAGGTCGGCCAAGTAGAGTTACTGATTAATATGGCGTTCTCTGGTGCTATCTCTATCGGGGTCGCAATACAGCATCCTCTTAGCACAGGACGTCTATTCATTAACTCGTCCTCGGCGTTTGACCCTCCTGTCATTGACCCCAACTATTTCTCGCACCCTCTCGGTATGTGTTACCTCTTCAATGCATATTCGTCTTGTTGATTGACGTTCCGTATTTGTTCGCCAGATATTGTCGTCTTCCGTCAAGGCATCAAACTTGCTCGCCAGATTGGTGCTACTGCACCTCTTAGCACCTCCCTCGGCGCCGAAACCTCGCCCGGTCCAAGTGTAGTCACAGATGAAGACATTGAAAATTGGTTGTTGGATCAAGTAGGCACGGAGTATCATCCTGGGAGCACATGTGCAATGCTGCCAAAGTCTCAAGGTGGTGTGGTCAACGCCAACTTGCAGGTGTATGGTTTAGGTGGGCCTTTTTACATTAGGTTGTTGCGGACTGCCTGCAGAGAGCTGATCCCCTTTCTTTTACAGCAAACGTGCGTGTCGTTGATGCTTCAGTTTACCCGTTCTCGTTTTCCTGCCATGTATGTTATTTCTCTATTGTCTAAGTCTTCATAGTTGGATTGACTCATGTCTGCTTTGTGTAGCTCGGTGCACCAACGTATGGTCTCGCGGAACAAGCAGCAAACATCATCCGAGCTCATTACAATGGACTTGGCACCCTCACTTCGACATCTTCCTCTGGCAGCTCAATCCCAACGATAACCCGACTGTCCATTCTGATAACGCTGCCGCTGGAGTAGAGAAATTGTGGATTCCGACGTGCCTCGTCGCTCTGCTTGGTGTATGGTTTGCTCTTTAGATCGACCACGGTTGCCAACTTTTCTTCTCTGCTTGGAGACGATGTCTGTTTCGGAGTTTCCGCTTTCGCTTCTGCTTTCCTTGATGTTTTCCTTCTTTCCTGACAAGTTTGTCGGGAACCACAGACTGTTTTGATTGCACATGGACTACCTGCTACGTAAATGCATGCTTGCATGCTTCCTCTCCTTTTTTCCTCGCTAGTTTCCCCTCGTTTTCGCTCTCGTAGCCTTTTCGCTCTCTTGCACAGACAGACTAATGCACATACGATAGTCTACCAGTATATATCCACCAGTAATGTACATATACCCTGTAAAGAGTTACCCTCATACGTAATGGACAAATTTTGGTCACTGGGTGGACCGTTCACCGCGGCGTACTCGTTTGTTCTCGTACAAAACTGTTTCAACATGAGGCGAACGCTTTTACCCTGTGTCAGACATGGCGCCTCTACAGACCCTACTTCTGGACTTGACAATCAGGAAAAGTGGGTGTCAGATGTATTTTTCTGTGTCAAATCGTCGTCTAAACTTTGTAACCTCCAGAACACCGAATAATAACGAAATTGCAGGCTTGAATGAGCCCAATCAAGACGAAGCTGTAGATGTAGCATCTCTCCATCCTGTTGTGCGTAAAGTTGCAAGGACTCCTCGTCTTCAACATCATCCTGAAGAAGGTTTTAGGACACTGGATTTCATGCATGGGCATACCTCACGAGTGCTTGGGTGCTTGATTTCTTGATATGGTGATTGGTATACCGTCTTCGTAGATTTTATTTGAAATCAATCTTTCATACGTAGGTCTCTTCCTTTCTCCTATGGGGTCTTCCTAAACTACTACACTTCTGTCGAGTTCCCAACGAGTCTCGAAGTCTACTAGCCCTTGTCGGATCTCTTTCAAATGGAATCCTATATCTTTCCTCGCCCATCCTTCTGCCAGTCATGAACACTTTCCCTCAAATGAAGACCAGGGTCATGATACTGGGATATGTTATATGTGTTGCAGGACTGATTGGCGCTGCCTACGCACGAACGGCCGGAGAGTTGATCGTCACGCAAGGGGTTTTGTATGCTGTCGGTGGAAGTATGTTGCCTTTTGGGATGTGCTTTTAGAAGTCTGACTGACGAGATCGCATAGGTCTGTTGTACTTTCCGATGATGAGTTATATGTTCGAATGGTTCCATGTAAAGCTGGGGCTGGTCAGTTGGATATCTACGATTGCGAGTTTGAAACTTAAAGTGAATAAGTACAGGCAAACGGGATTTTGTTCTCTGGTGCTAGTAAGATAATCATTCCTCTACTTCATTCCAATGGTATCGGGCTGACGCATGGGCAGGCGCAGGAGGTGTGATAGCACCTTTCGTGATTGAAGCAATCCTTGATAGATGGGGACGTAAAGTCACTCTGTTGTCACTGGTTCGTGATTCTCTCGCTTCATCTAGCAAATAGGCTGATCAAGTCATAGGCAATAACATTGATCATTTTCATCGTACCTTGCTTTCCCTTTCTTCGACCCCGTCTTCCAGTCAAGAATGTTGACCACAGGAGGTCATGGTCCAACAGTGGATATTTCAGGTTCCTTTACATCAGGACCTTTTGGATCCTTATATCGGCAACAGTGTTTCAGAGTTTGGGAAACTTCATACCGTTTTTGTTTCTTCCAAGTACGTTTGCTAAAGTTGTTTATCCAATGTACTTGCTGATCTCCTCGTCAAGGCTTTGCTTCTGAACTCGGCTTAAGCACTACATCTGGCACACTAGCTGTTTCGTTGGTCAATGGTGAGTAGCCAGTAACAATCCTCTACCTCAGCAAGCTAATCGTGTCGTTTCAGGTGCATCTGCTCCAGGCATGATCTTTCTAGGTTGGCTCTCGGATAAATACGATCTACGCATCGCTATGGTCATATCCTCCCTCGGATCCTCTTTATCCGTCTTTCTCCTCTGGGGAATGTCGGGCACTCTTGCCGTGTACATCATCTTTGCCTGTGTATACGGCTTCCTGGGTCCAGGCTGGGGAGCTCTCTTTCCGAGATTTGTCTCAGCGACGATAGATCACGATCCTGAGCGGTCTTCTTCCTTACTGGCAATCTTTTTGGCAGTAAGAGGTACAGGGAATATTTTGGCTGCACCTCTTTCGGGAGGGCTGATTCGGGATTGGGCTCTGACGGGGAGAACGGGGCTTGGATATGGAGTGGGAGGATATGTGAGTCTTTTGATCTTGGTCTGCACTCTGCCATATGTAGAGTAAGGTGACTGACACGAGCTTCTACTTTACAGGGTCCGTTGATCATTTTTACCGGTGCAACGCTGCTCGCAAGTTGTTTTGGTATCATCTATAGGATGAGCTGCATCTCGCGAGCTGGGTAGTCTGCTTGTCTCTTGCCAGACCTGTGAAGTCGAGCTCACAGCTCACAGGACTGACTGCATAACCAATGCATAACAGGGCCTTTTATACGATGCACGATATAGTAGTGGACAAATGTACCCGTCATGATCAGGATTTATGTGGATAGATAGATAGCACTGTAAAATAGACCACGTCAACTGAGCGACCAACAACCTTGGTCAAACCAATAGGCGGCGTGTTTGAGAATGAGGCCAATTCCGCTGCACTGACAATTGGTAGACATTATGGTATTGATACACAAATATACAATCCTACAGATTACTGACCCTTAGCCCTCCTCGCCTGCTTTCGCTTGGCCACCATATCCCGATACGGCTGAGACCAGTCAAGTATACTCTCGTCTGCCCATTGAGAATAGTCTTCCCGCAAATACCAATCTATATTGGCCTCTATCCCAGCACTTTCCAAATCATCCAGCAATGCTTCGCATTCTTCCGTCGGAAAACGCTTTCCGAGCTTGTAGCTGGAACAGATGGGAAGGAGAAAAGGCGTGTCGCTTTTCGTCCACACCTTTTGCAGCAGTGGCGTGCCATCACTTCCGCGCCTCGGCACACTGGATGGGACTTGAGAATTCGCTCCAATAGACTGCGGCCCCTGGCTGTTGGGAGGCGGTCGTTGTTCTGCGTATCGTTGGTATTCAGGAAAAGTGAGCGCAGCCCCGAGGATAAAAGCGGGAGGTAAGTATCCATATTTGGGGCGAGGAATGTATTGCTGAGGGAAATCGTAGACGTCAAATGGTTCATGTGCCTTCATGTACTTCAGCGTCAGAGTCTAGGGAAAATAAGATTGGCACAGTCCAGAGACAACAGCACACACCTCGAAAAATTTTGGATCAGTGTCGTCTCCTGTATTCTCAAGAGTCTGAGAGGAGCCGCTCGAAGTGTCGCTCATAGTGGTTCGGAACAACAGTCGCGACCCGTCCCGGGACCCGGAACAATATAATCTCACACACAAACATTTGGATTTCACGTGCCAATTAAATCAGTGACAAGTGTTGCTCAGCGCTCAGCTTCTGCTTTCCCTTCATCAGCGATGGACATAGCAGCCCTACTAGACCTAGACGATCTCAACCGCCTCGTCCGTCTGGCTTTCAGAAATCGCGATAGGGAGGACCCTTTATATGCTCCATTCCTTCATTTGTATTCGTGCTTCAAGCGACTAGTTAGAGGCAAATTACTTAGGCCTGAAGAACCTCATACGATCTCGCTCTGTCCACAGCTGAAGCTTCTGGTGCATCAACTTGTCGAGGAACAACTTCAAGAAGAAGAAGAGTCGCTGGGACAGGTCCTATACCGCACCCCAGACTTCATATCCTTGATCCTATCTGACATCGATGAGCTGCCAAATGAAGTGGAGGAGTTTTTGCAAACCGTTTTCGAGCTCAAAGCGCTTCATTTTATGATCGTAGATCCAGAAGGAAGCCCATCACGTCATCTCACTCTTGCAGAATGGCTAGGTGGAAAAGCCGCCATCAAGGTCGCTGGGACTATCCTTGGAAATAACATGACGCAGCTTATACTTCAAGGCCTTCTTGCACTACATCAATATGGAGACGAGGAAGTGTTTGTGGTCTACGAAGGTGGCTTCATCGCCGCCGAACTCAAATTCACAAGGCCCCCGAATTTCTCTTTTCCTGATGGATTATTCCAACTTCCCCATTCACGTACCGCCGACAAACGAACTCTTCCCAGCCTCATCGCGACGGCTATACCTCCTGAATACCGCCCTTCATGTACCGTAGAACTTTCCCCCATGTTCAAATTTGATCCAGATGGCTACATCACTGGGCTCAGCAGACCTATGCAGGGCATTCTACAGCGAGAATACACCTCTATTCAGCACAGAATCAGTACACGAGCCATGGATACAATCCTAGAGCCATCAACATCTCGCACTACGACGCATTCCAGTTCTTCGACTCGTAGTCCTTCTGCACCTTCCCAGACCCCAGACCCTCCGGATCCCTCTTCAGCAAAAAACGAAGGCTGACAACGAGCTATATGGAGTGGTAACTGACAAGTGTCCCTTGCTTCTTTTGACATCTGACTTATTACTACTTTCAGGAGGATTATATTGATATATGGTACCAGGATTACCACACCACTTACCGTGACGAGGTCCGAGCCAAGAAGGCGGCAGATTCTGGCTCTCACCCTCACCCTCAGATCCCCGCCACTCCCCTGCACAAGCGAGAGTATTCTGAGGCCTTCGCAGACCCGGCGACACCGACTGACAGTAGCCAAGGCTACCGAACTGAAAGGGATACGGAATCGGATGATGACGATTATGAACCTACTAAACCCTCCAAAAGGGCTAAGATGCACCGGCGCAAGGGCAAGGTTAGTATGATCGTGATTAACCAGCTTTGCAACGACTGATCGCTCTAATCTTGCCAGAAGAAACTCTGAGTTTTTTTACTATTGCTGTGTAGAAGTATTCGGTCGCACTGGCAGCTATGATATGCAAGTAGTTACAAATGCAGGTTGACTTGGTTTTGACGGTGACAGTTGAGACAATATGAGGCCAAGAAACGTACGTATCTGAAGACCAAAAAGATTTCGCCGCCGGCGTAGCAGCCGTAATATCATCCCTTGTCCTTGTACTACCACTATTCTCAGGGCTCTCAGAACGTTTTTCAGGTTTTCTGGTGAGCATTTCATATCAGACGCATTGATTGACTCGTCCGCAGAGCAGGGATGTGGCCATCAAGTTGGTCTTTGTGTACGGAGTCAAGGAAAGAAGGACCGTCAAAGCTAGTCTCAGGAAGACAATACTTTTCCGTCGGGTCTTGTGGTTCCAGATATCAATGCTCAACCATGTCACAGCACTCAGCAAACTCCTTACGAGCTCGGCCGTCATGATACTAGTAGAGCAGTATATCGAGTTGGATAATGCGAGTAGGATGACACGTCAACCATGCGACTCATGATACCAGTAGGAGAACACGTCGACCAATGCTACATAGAACGACAGCATTAGGAACCACATCGCCCTCTTTCTTGGCACAATACTCCAGCCATGGAACGGACAATGGGCACCAGAACTTCGAACAATGCTCGCTTCCGTCTGATTGCCGTGGAATTCCCCAATATTAATTCTCACACTTGGTCTATTGTTCTTGCTCGAGCTATGGCTTTGCACTGTAATTCAAATTGGGTTCTTTGTTCGACGACGTATATAAAGTGATCGAGACCCACCAGCTAAACGCAGATCCTCCCCTGTGATACTCGCTCGGTCGACGTCGTAACAAAAACATCGCAAGGCCTCTCTCCCACTGCACAAGTCATGTCTACCCGACTCTTTCTCTCCTTGCTCTTCTCCATGTTCGTCCTGCAGGCCCGGACTCTCGCCTTGCCATCTCGCTACAGCCCCTTCGATGTGTCTAAATTCGAAAACCCTGACGACGTCGACGTGGATATCACCCTCAACCAACTTAACCAAGTCCTCGGAAACTTTACTTGCAAACCCACTCAGCAATTTGCTGAAGAATGCCGCAACTCGACCGATGCCCTTCCTCTCATCAATCAAGGGTTCGCGGACTACAATATCTCGAGTGTTGGTGAAAAGGCTGCGTTATTGAGTTTGATGGTGTTTGAGACTGGCAACTTTAGTTTCGATAGGAACCAGTGAGTCGCATATCCTTTCATCTATGTACGAATGTCGTTTACTGACTACCTCGTCGTGTCTTTCAGCTTTCCTCCTCCAGGTAGACCTGGCCAAGGCACTCGCAATCTCATGCAATTCCCCTTTGTCTACCAATACGCCGTCGATAACGCCAACACGTCCTCTCAGGCCCTCTCCCTCGTACCCAACAACACCACCGACCTCGACTCTGTTTCCGATGATACGAAAAACGCTGTTCGTAAACTTGTCTTGGGAGATCAGCTCAGCTTCTCCTCTGCGATGTGGTTCTACACGCAGAGCGGAAAAAACAAGACAGGGTGCACACACATTGATGGGATGGTAGAGGGTTTACAGGTTAGGACAGTGGCAGGATGGGAGAATTATATCACGCAGTGTATCGGTACGACTGTGACCGATGATAGACAGAAGGTTTGGGAGCAGACGTTGAAGGCGTTGATTAGTGTGAATTGAGAGTTGGAAGCTGGTCAACCTTGTGAAGGTTGGAGGGGTTGTTGTACGAATAGGCTGGGACTACGTCTACATATAGAACCACTGTAGTTAATTTTCATTGCTGTATCGATACATGTCTTGATGATTTGGGTTAATGGCATCTCTTTGTATCTCTTCTCATTGCGAGACAATTGGACTTGACAAGGGGGTGCGCCAGTTGGACGCGGTGCTCTCACGCGATTCTCTGTTGACTTCGTTGACGCTGAGGCACCATCTTTCTCGAGTATACTCTACATTTTCATGATGTAAAAAAGGATCATCGATTATCCTTGGTAGAAAGCATGGAGGATACTGACGGGCACGTCCCTCTGGACTCCGTGAAGGTGTGCAACATAGTAGAGTATACCATTTTCCTTGACACTCGACTTTTCTTCTAGTTCAACCAGATTCTCACCTTGGCGCACACGCGAAAATTTGGTGACCGAGCAGATGCACGCTTACCAGCTTCTAGATTGTCAAAAACAAAAAGAGCGTGGTGATGAGCAGCTAGGTAAATAGCGTTGACCTGTTTCAGCTTGTGAGACCGTGGTTCATTGTTCTCATTATTGATCTTTCATGGTCCCAGCAGCTTTCATCAATTCGCCAAATATGGCCAAGGATCCAAGCTGAGCATGGGCTTTAGATATAAAATGGCAAGTCGTTGGATTTCCCCCGACTGTGTTCACGACATTGACTCTCTAACCTTTCCACTTGTTTTCTCCTCATCCTTGCAGTATAGTCTAGTATGGTCACCACCAGATCCAAAGTCGTTGCTAAACAAAACCAAAACCTCAACTCTCAGCAGCCTGGACTTACGACGACAGTCCTTCCTCTTACTCCTCCACCAACCATTCCTGGTTCGCGTAATCGTACAGCCTCCACGCACTCTGCACGTTCTGGACGTTCTACGCGCCCTGCGTTTCCTAAATCCTCTCGTACACCTCAGACACCAGGGAACCTTCGTGCATCACGTTCAGCGAGATCCCTTCGTTCACCAAGGTCTACAGGTTTAGATCTGGGATCAGACCCTGTCTCTGGTTCTGGTGCGGGTTCTCGTCGTCGTGGTCGTCCTCCTATCCCGTTCCAACCTCTTGGAGCCCCGCCGTCTCCTTGCAATGAAGGTGGTGGCATTAGGAACAATGACGAACACAACGCCAATGCTTCCCCAGTGCAGAGAACGCCAAGCGTTCAGCAACTCTTCCAAACCGTACAGGTGGTTAGATTAAGCCCTCAGCCTAACGCTGACGCCAGACCCATTACCGTTCCACCCAACGTCGAATCACAAACCAATACCTCCCAACCACACCAACCCCAGCCTAATGCCAATCCCATTTCCGATTTCGATCCCAACTGCAGTTCCGACCAAAGCAACGTCGTCGTCAACGACACACCCAAATTCGTCTCACGCCAACCTACGATCTGCGCCGACGAAGACAACGATTACTCTGAACCCGGTGGTTTGTGGGATGACACCTACGAACCTCATATTTGGGGGATATTGGAGCCTATGGCGAGGCGTGATGAATACGATATGGACGTGGACGGTGACGGTGAAGGAGAACTTGAGCCTACGGGGGACCTGCGCATGGATGTTGATGGTCACGGAGAACAGAATCAAGACCAAGACCAAGACCAAGACCAGGACAAGGACGGCGATTTCGATTTGGACGAGGAGTATTGGGCCTCAGCGGGATTGGAGTCCAACCAAGTGCAAGCGCTTCAATTTCCAGAGTACGCAACCCAAACAACCCAATATCGATATCGTTCAAACACACCCCTAATCAGCCCACCCCTTGTCAACCCACCTCTAGTCAACCCAGACGCACACCCCAGTGCTAATCGTTATGGGTGGAAAAGGTTGCCCAGGATGGATTTCTGGAAGGTTAGGCCTGAATATAGGGTTGGGAGGTATGTTGGAAGTGGAAGAGGAAAAGGAAGAGGGAGGTATACTGTGAGTGATGCTGATGCGCATGCTGAGGGTCATAGTCCCCGTAATGGGAGTGATGGAGATAATGGAGATGAGGATGAGGAAGATTTTGAAGGAAGAGAGGTCAAAAAGAATGATATCGTGTTGCCAGGAGGGAAGATTAGTGAGTCTTTCTTTGCTCTTTTCTTTCGTTTCTATCTTGAACTTTTTGGATCTTGGATCTTTGAATTGCGTTCTGACTATTGACCTTTTCATAACTTTGCGCCAGGCAACACACACGCCATCTTCCGCTGGAACGGACGAGAAGATCAGTTCTCCATCGTCACAATTGAAGACGTCTCAAGGAATGGGACTTCTGTCAATGGGTCGTTGATTGGGAAGGGTAAGACGAAGATCCTGAGGGATAGGGATATCGTTGAATTTGGACCTGTGGGTTGCACAGATGAGAGGAGACAGTACTGTAAATTTATTTGCAATTGCAATTGTATGTCATCCCAATTCTTATGCTTACTATCGCTCTTTGTAGGCTTTAGATTTCGACATGTCGCGCCTGGAAGGCCTGTTAACGCTATTAGGTGGGAGACGGTGATAAATTTGTGAAGTGCTCTTTCGTGACGGTGGTGTAGTCTGCAGTAGTGTTCTATCTGCCTCTTCCTTGCCTCTTCCTTGCCTCTTCCTCATTCAACTGTTATTCGATTGTGTTCAACCACGATCATGTCTATGATTTGTACAATTTATGCGCGATTATGCCAATATATGCCTATGCTCTACATATTTTACCACAAGTGGACCGACTTTTTTTTCAGTCATCTTCCTTATTAGCAATACACACTAAAGGGACTCGAGATGAGACGATTCCTTGTAGGAGCTCTAAAAATAGTTCAGAATTGCACCGCTTTGCCGAAAATGACGATACATACAAGTACATCGCTTGTTTGTTTACTTCCACCTTCAAAATACGTACATCCAGCTTCAAGAGAGCTCATTCAAGTTCTAATCCAGCAAGCTTCTGGCACCTTCAATCCTGCGTGCACTTTGTAAATTTCCAATGCACACGGTGAAATGATCGATACAAATACACTCATCAACGGTAGAAGAGGGAATGGGGTGTTGCAATTTTTCCCGTTGGAGTGTGACGATCCGAGGTGGAGCCTCCTACATAAGGCCCGCTTGCGACTCTGGACCCCAAATTACCTTCGTTACTGACCATTTCACCCTCTGTGTGCAGCCTTTTTACTTACCAGAACCAACCTTTTACTCTCCTTTACATTGAACAACCGATATGGTTTCCAGACTAGTCATTGCACTAGCTGCGTCTTCGTACGCTGCTGCTCAATCTTTCGTCAGTGACCCGCTAATTGACAAAGGTGAGTGTCATCTCGTATTCATGCTTTCTGGCACACTGATCGTTCTTCGTAGATGTCCCCTATACTGCTATTGTCAGTGGTACTATTCTGTCTCTTCCAGTTGTGTATTAATGTATTATCCTTCAGCCATACCAAGCCGACCAGCACACTGATGGCCGGGGCCCCCAGATCTGGCTACAACATCTGCAACTCCACCACCGAAGGTTCCAGTTCGATGTGTCAAACTGCCTACATAAACCACCTTGATGGTGGGTTTACTCCTCAACCAATCTCGAACAGTCGCTAATAGTTCCACACGGTACTTGCAGATTTCTGCCTCTTCGCCCCTTCCAAACCCGACTCAACCATCGGAGACACCGAAGGCGAAGAAGTCGCCTGGTGCACCAAACCTGGTCGTGGAACACGTCTCATTCCCGAAGGTGCTTTGAAAGGTGTCCAACTCGTCCAAAGCCCAGGATACATCCAAATTGCCGGAGTTATTGATCAGACAAAAGTGAACATCCAAGAAGGTGATTTTGGTGGAGAGTTGGATTCTGGAGGCCAGGATGGACGAGGAAATCCGATTGGAGGGTTACTCTATTCGAATGCGTTCCCAAGTAATAACGGGAAGAATGATAGCTTCCAGCAGAGTAAGCATTGGACGTTGTGAGTGCTTCATTCTCCCCTGGGTCATGTATTGGCACAGTATTCACCGTCTATATTTTTGCTGTTGTTCCTACCAGCTTCATGGGCGACGGCACCTTCTGCGCCAAAGCTTGCGACGACACTCAACCAAATGCTGAGCACCTTTGCGAACACATCTACGACCGAATCGACTGCACCTGGAACGCCCCCAACAATGCCCAAGAAGGCGTCTTTGAACGCTGCGACGGTGACGACATGACTCCTGTCGGCGTCTACACATCCAATGGCCAAACCCTCACTTGGACTCAACCTCCTGAATCAGAGGGAGCAGTCACTTCGGTTCCTTACACGCCTACGCCTGCTGCTAGCTCAAATTGTGTGACTTTTTCGAGTGCAGATTTGTACAACCAGGCCAGTGGTAGTGGAAGTGGAAGTGGAAGCGGGTCAAATGGCGGGAGTGGAGCGAGTAACACGGGGAATGCAGCACCGATGGGTGTTAGAGCAGGTCAGGGTATGGGTGCGATGGTGATGGCGATTGGAAGCGTGTTTGCGGTTATTGGAGTTTCCGCTGGTGCGGTGTTGTTGGTATAATGCTGCACAATTCTAGCACACTCAAAGCCTCTTCGTTTATCATTCTTTTAATGGACGATAGGACGCTATTTTCACAACATTGACACTTTACTTATCAAGTAGTAATTAGCTACCATGGAACTGTGTCCCATACATATGTAGCCGTTTATGAACTCTTCAAACCCTGCGGAATCTCAACGATCTAGAATACAGTGTACTAGTAGCTAAGCATACACATCGAGTACTGCGTACTGAGTTTCTACCAACCATTACCACTATGGAGGTCCGGGTCGAGGAACTGATACGTGAATTGGAAACCGGCCTTCCCGATTTCCCTCAAACTCTGGAAGCTAACATCTTCCTCAGCTCCCCTGTGCAACAGGAGATCCAAGCTCAACAGACACTGAACAACGGGGGTTACAGCTGTTGGATTAGAATCAGGAGGCCAGCGAGATTTGACCACTTCCAGCACTAGGTCAAGAGGCAAGGTAATTCCGAATCGATAAACGTTCTTACGTATCTTCAAAGATAGATGCTGGAGTTTCGGGACAACGATCCCACCATCTATATTTTCGCCCTCGGAATCGATTGAAGTGGATTGACGGACGCGTAAGGCTCCACACAGGTCGTCTATAGTGCTCGAATAGGGCTGCGTTTCAATCACCGACAATGTATGCAAGTTGAATAGGAGATGTAGAGCTGGAATGACGTCCAAAGAAGGACCTTGGAGGTGTAAGGTAGTGACTGAGGCCGTACATTGGAATGATTGGATACATCCGCATAATTGCGCTATGACTCGTGAGTCTCTCCTATCATAATTATCGTCGCAGACGATGATATACATGGAACTGAGGGAAGGCATCACTAACGGGCCGGCCATTTGTAGAAGATGAAGTACTTTTCTCATGTCGAATCTGTCGTACTCCATCACGCAGAATGATGACATGAGAGGAAGTACAAGTGCCTCGACGCCAGACTGTACGTCGTCGTCGTAGTAGTCGTAGTCGTAGGCATAGACACTTTGTAGAACCAGAGTTTTCAGCCCTCGGTACATCTCGTGGTGTAGGACGTCGAGCAGATCGTCGAGTTCAACTTCTTTTCCAGAGACGGTGAGATGTTCGAGACTAGACCATGTCGGCTTGTATCCAAGCGAACGAGTACTGAGCAGATAAATGTCGTGCCTCATCGTTATTGAGCGCAAAGTTGGGGCGTTCAAGAAAGGTTTTAGCTCTGGCACGGTCTCGGGTTGTGTCCCTCCGTGGGGACGCATCGGGGTCCAATGACTAGGATAAAACTCGACAGATTCTAGAGCTGGAAGGGGATCCAATGACTTCATCATCTCCTCAACAGCAGTATAGTCATCATCATGATCGTGTCTTGGGAAGAACAGTCGAAACTGAAGATGTCTCCATCTCGAAGACTCGCGTAAAAGAGTCCCAACGACCTTCTCCCAGCCATCCGTCGAGCGCAGACTATCATTTCTGAACAGTTCGACGGACAAGGGAAAAGGCTTTGATCTTTGGAGCCAAAGATCTATTGCATGACTAGCATTGTTAGGTAGAATGGTAAAATCGACGCTGATAGTGGTCCACAGCTGGGGAACTGCGTACGCCGTATCACGCCATTCAAGGCAGACACGGGCAAGCTGAGAGGGAAGAGTCGCATGCTCGTGCCGGTAGCAAGGGACAACGTCAAAGGTGAGAGGAAAGTCCGAGCTGTGTTCCAGACGTCCTTGAGATCTACTGTCGGAGATGGAAAGTACAAAGATCTTGCTCAGGAGCTCGAAAGGGAGCTTCCTAATCGGACATTGCGTAGGTTTTTCATCGATGTTGGCGACTACTTGAAGCGTAATTGGGAGCGATTCTGCCATTTAGATATGTTCTGAAGAGAAGCTATGAGTGTTGGTTGTGTTAAAGTTTTGGCCATACTCACTGTGCATGCAGACCAGGATGATAGCAGTTCAAGACAATAACGCGTGGGCATGGGCGCTTAAACTTCTGACGGGTCCACGTTACTGGTTTCAAGTCAGTTTTGTTGAACCGTCGCGCTTAGAGGTCTTGGCTTTTTTTTAACCTGTCAGTACATACTGTGAGACGAGTACGCTGTTTATATGGAATAAATATCCAAAATTAACACAAGACACAAGAAATATCTACATAAAACTGGCGACAGTAAGTGATTGACTACACAATGAACGATACTACAAGTCCTCTCCGAGTCTGCGTTCTTAATTCTCACCCTGCAACATTAAAAAAGCTCGGGCTTGTTTCTGAAAACAGAATGGGAGGGTGGGACATTTACCAAGTCTACTTCATTCGTAATCTCGACATCCAAGATTCCTCTTGTAGTCGTCAACGGGAACAATTGCCTGACACCAGCTCCATTACGGCTCTATCGGGGACAAAGTTGAAGATCCCTGGTGGCGAAAACCTCGGTACAATCTCGACTTCGCGAGGAAGGCTTTGGCTGGCCATGGAGAAGTATCCGTTTGTCCACGCGTCAGCGTTGCTTAAAGGAACATAGCTCCCGTTGGCATCGTAGTGGAGATGTTTTATATCTTGTATATCCAAAGTGAACTTCTCCAAAGGGGATGAACCAGAAAGCGTTTGTATCGACTGAGCGACTTGGAATAAATGAAACTCGAGTGGTAAAGAAAGTGGAAAAGAACGGCTGTTTCCCAGGTTTCGCGCCTGCCAGGAGTGCTGAAGGGTGCAACACCGTGATGTTTGTACATGTGGAAGAGGGCTTTGGCGAAGATTGAGTGTCTCTGAAGTGGAAACAATGGAATATTGAGAAATTTGGTTTTGAAATGAGAGACAGGTAACATACCACAATGTTTTTGCCTTCATCCGACCATTCCATCTTGGATGTTAAAGCGCGGGTGATAGAAAGCATTGAGGTCTTCGTCTGGTTCTCCCAAACAGAAGCTGACAGTTCCTGCAGGGTGGTCTCGCCAAGTTTGACACAAGAGCTGTTCACCTGCATTAATTATACGAGTAATCGGTCTAAGCATTGCAAAAGAAAAGATAAATCCATACACCCAATCGCCGTAAAGTGAGCCCGGTCCGTCAGCATGGCTAAACTTGACTGTTCCAGTAAATGGGCTGGATGGAATCCGTCAAATGGTCTCTGAGCACATCTTTCCACGTACTAGCCGTAGACCAGTTCACAAATCTGCGTAAAGCTTTCTTCACCCAACGCTGCCTCTCTGGCTGGCCCTTGGTGTTCGTCGAGATGAAAGCAACGTGCAGGTCGACGAAAAACCAGACCATAGCGTACGCAGCAAGATCCTTTTCTGCGTTGTCCGAGAAAACCTGAACGACTTCACGGTCGTCATCGCTGGTGTCTTCGTCCTTCTCCAAATGTTTTGCCATTTCCTGGTCAAGGGTACAATATGGACCGATGTCGAGCTCTTCATCGAGTAGAAAGTTTTCGAAAGAAGGACCACCAGCGGCCATCAAAGCCCATAGACGAGGAAGGTCAAGTTGGAGGTATAAACCGATTTTATGGAGGATGAGAGCTGAGTCATCTCGAATACTATCGGGAAGTCGCAGTACTTGATTACGTCTGATGTCCGGTCCTGAGTTACTCGGTAGTCGTAGTATATGCGAATGGCTGATAGCTTGTGGAACTTATCCCTCCACGATCCTGAACGCGTTTCTATCGGAGGCGTCTTGGGAGTAGCTGGCCCTTTTTCTGTGAATGGGCTATTTCCGGCATTCATCAAAGTCTGCATCTTCTCCCCTAGCCTCGCTTTGCTCCACGTTTTCCTTCAAGCTTCCACCATTTTTGGGTCGTAGATCTGCAGCACGTTCCAGCTACGGTTGGATGCTTCGGCCAAGGTCACTGAGTTTCCTGAAAGCCTTCCAATCGCTTTCGGTAAACTGTAAGTCTGCTCGGGACATGAGGCAGAGGAGAGACGCGTGTCGGTGATTAGACTCGAACCATCCGCACTGTGTACTTAACACTTTGATGACAGTCGATCAAAAGTGTCAGCTTTCATCAAACCTTGCAGAAGTGACTGGCTCGAGTCTAGTCGGTGATCCGCGACCAGTTATTAGTATTTACCTGAGCACTTTTGTGCGTAGATAGTTCAATTGATTATTTTTCATTTTTCACCCTCAATTCGCGAGCTCTGTTCATCTCAATTCTGGGAAAAGAAATATAACTCATTGCTTTCTCTGCTAGGCCAATGTTATAAAATTCTACACATGAGTGATATCTTAAAGTGATCCTCCAGAACACTTCGACAGTGCCAATTACCCAACAAGCAATGCCGTATCTACAGCTCGTCGTGTCTCCTATTATCGTTATTCAGATAGTCCTGCCTTGGATGGATGTTACTCTCATTCTCCGAGTTGATATATCTGCAAACAAAAAAACGGGTCGTCAAGTCAAATCGAATCTTGCATAGTAAGAGAAAGAAACACCGTACATATGGAACGACCCAATCTGCACATATCCCGGAAAGCCTACACGCGTCGAACTTGAAGGATCTACACGTAAACAGACGTATCAGTTTGGTAGTTCCGCTAACAAGTGAAACAGCCAACCCACCTTGATTCATGAAATCCCTAATCTGAGCCCACGTCAACAACCCCGCATGCGCATGAGCGAAAAATCTCTGCTGTGCTTGGCGGCTCGGGCCATCGGGTCTGGCGTCGGGGGAGGCGTTGGGGTCGAATGTCGTATATTGCAGGTTTCGGAGGGTGTTTTGGTTGGGGACATTGATCCGGGAATGGGGGTCGATGGCTGGTTTTGGTGAAGGTGAATGAATGATGGAAGGAATGAGGAGATGACGGTAAGAACTCACTGTGCACCGCAAACACCAACACGTTCCGGTCAGGATTGGCCTCGACATTGTTCTGGCCATCCACGTCAATCTACAAGGAAAAGTCAGTTATCAAACTACTAGTTGCACTACTTCAAGAAACTCAAGGAAACCGACTGGAACTCACAATAACATAAAACCCTTCCCTCGGTCCACCAGTCGCATCCCCATCCCTGCTCATGAACCCTAAAATCCTCCCATTCTCAGTAAACTCCCGTCCCTCCCGATACTCCCTCAAACACGTCGGTATACCCGGATCGCCCGGGCCTCTCGGCACTATCGCATTCAACCAATGTAGAGCCCTGAACCTCGGCCGACCCGAGTCTTGCATTTCCTGTGCAATTCTCTGTGCCATCGTTCGGAAGTTTATCCCCGCCAACTGCGTCGCCATGATAAACGCAGCTTCCAAAGGCATAGGACCAATCGAGCCACCTTGATAATACCCCAGATTGCTTCCCCCACCATGGACAGCCTGAACACCAGGGTATCCAGCCGTTGAGCCGCCATCCGCTCCAGCCCAGGGAAGCTGGCCGTTGATGATGGTTTGCTCGTTTGCGATGAAGAGGGTGCGGAGTGCGGTGGGCATGACAGCTCGGTTGAGGTCGTCGTTGTCTGACGTGGGCTGGCCGTTGACAAAGCTTGCGACGGGGGTGTTGCTGTTCCCACCATTGTTCAGGAGGTTTCGGTAAACGTTAATTACGCGCCAGCCATCGCTCACTCGCCAACGAGGGTTGTCGGCGCTTGCGACGGGTTCGCCGGCTAAGGGGGTGAGTTGGTTGTTACCAATCGGTGTCAGAGTCGCTGTGGAGGTCGTTGTCAGTTCTGGCCTCAGAGATGTCAGGTTGATGTGTGGACTTACCCTGTAAAGAAGTTCTTTGGACTTGTTCACGGTTGATCCAGAGGCTCCCGGCTTGATACAGAGCTTGAAGGAAACGAGCGATGATAAGGAACTACTCTATTATTCAATACCAGCAGTAAAATTGCCACAGTACTGCTACTCACCGTTGCGTCCGTGCGATCAAAAGGGAATGCTTTGCCGTTTCTGGAGAATTGAGTTTAGCGAGATACATGGGGACCAGTTGAAAAGTTCAAGAGCTCACATGTCATCATCGCTTATGCGAGGTATCAATGCATTCTTTGGGAGCGACATCTCCCTCCGCCGATCAAATATACCAATGTCGCCATCAGGACCGACAAGACTGTTTGGACACGTTTTCTCGTTGGCGAGAATTTTCAGGAAACTGACGGACCCTGTGCTCTTCTTAAAGCTACCTAATTCGCCTTTGAGGAAGCAGTTCTGTTATATGATCAAGTAGTTGGTCAGCGGCATAACAGATCAATATTGCAGAAAGAAGCGCACGATTTGATTCTCGGTGCCGTCTGATGGAGGTACAACGAAAGCGAGACATTGAGGACTGGATGCGCAGGCGGTTCGGCAGTCGCTGAGATGTGCGACATGTAATGTCTCGATGTCGTTACCCGGGTAATCAATGTTATCCTAGTCGTTAGAATGACATAAATTTCGGTATGTCCATAAACAAAGAGTGGTTGCTCATACCTGCTCCGTCCATCTATCAAAGATCGAGCACTGAAAGAAGTGCAGAAGAAGTCAGCAACAAACAAACATAGAGATGAGAACAAAGAAAGGAAGACACTCACTGGGCATCCATTGTCATTGATGGCATAACATAAACTTCTGCAGCCTAGATCGAGGAAGCCGCATCCTCGACTACCGTATCTAGAAATGTCCGTTTCCTTTATTATAAGTTTCTGAATAGTCAGATACATGTACAAACCTGAAATGGTCTTTGCAAGAATTCTGATACAGTCGTGTGCCACCGTCAGAACACCCACGAGCTTTGCTACTTAGGATGGCACCACAGCTTGTCTGCAGCTCTCGTTAGCTCCGATCGGTGAGAAAGACAGCAAAGGACATTCTTACACTCCAGAAGACATAAACACTGCATGAAGGAGGAGGGTCTCCAGAGCCACTGTCCCATACCTGCACGAAAGCCATATTAGACCAACGGGACATAGGACTCATTTCTATCGCTCACATTAAAGTTCATAAATCCGACCTCCACACCCGTCTGCTGCTGGATCTCCGAGATACTGATCAAAGCAGAGGTGACGGCGATGTTGAGTATTGTGGCTATGACCAAGCCGAGGAAGAGGAAGAAAAATCGCTTCTGGGGGTGTCCTACCTCTGTCGAGTTTGCCACGAGAAGAGAGTCCGAGGAAAACTCCTGGCTACCGTCAGGATACTGCAGAACCAGAGTAGCCTTTCCATGGGCAGCCTTCTCGGCTTGGGCAACGCAGTCACAGATTGATGCACATGGTGAGTTGAGAATGCATTGTTCGATTATGTTGCGGTGGTCCAGGCGACACATGTACTCCGCTGCATTAAGATATGCTGGTGAGGGAATGTATGTCAGCTTGCCGGTCATTGTAGATGACAGAAGGTCTCTCTACCTGAACATTTCAATGTCTGTGATGTTTTACAAGTATCCAGTCGCTCAGAGAGATGTCTGCATTCGGAAGACGTCCGCAGTTGAACTTCTTGCATAGGTACAGCGAATTCCTCCTTTGACAGTTGGCCATCACCTTTGTAATGTCAAAGTTTGCACGACTTGAGAATATGACTAGACCCACCGTCGGTGTCATATGCAGATACAAAGTCAATTGGATGAGCAAGGTTGAAGGTGATCCGTGCGCGATTAGCTGCTTCGATGTCACTCCAGTGGAACCCAGCCACCTCGTACAGCTCAGAGACGGTTATGAACTCGTCATTGTCGCTGTCTATGATCTGGAACGCGTCATGAAGAGACAATTGCCCACTTGTTGGTGAATACGAAGGACTTCGAGAGATTTTGAGAGCATCAGAGGAGCAGCGGTAAAAGGAGAGAAGAAAAAGAGTAAGGAAGACTCGCGCAGGTTTGGGTGCCATACGAGTCCGAATTGAGAGACAGAAGGGGTGGTTGAGCTCGCTCTAAGAACGACATTTTGATGCTACCAGCTTGGATAGTTATTGGTTGAGAATATTGTGGAGAAATTGGGCTTGTGCGGCGATGAAGTTGAACGTGGTAAGGAACAAACTTTCTCCAACACGCCGAAAATACCAAAATATCCGCTCGAAGCGGATATGCAGCCATATGCTTCCACACAGACCATATGCATTCAATCCTTGCGGCATATCCATACTACTGACAAATGAACTATAGGCACCCTCATCAGAAATCCCGATGGTCTATATAGTCGCTTTCGAGAGGATATATCCGTCTTTTCGGGGTGCAACTTCGCTCATTCAGCTCCGTCAGTTCCTGAGGACCCCGGAACACCCTTCCGTTTTCACTGGAGTTGCTTCACGGATTCAGAAATATGAGGACTTCAAGTATGAGGACAAGAATCTACGCCCCCCATGTATCAGCTCCTCGTTGTAGCCATTGCTCTCATCGCCCAGACTGCTTACGGTCAGAACTGTGATTCTCAAAACAATGGAGCGCTCTGTCTCACCGGTCAATGCTGCTCTAATGCTGGATTTTGTGGGACAACGGCAGAGTACTGCCTAACTAGCCAACGCTGTCAGGCCCAGTGCATTAATGATGGACCTCGTAAGTCAGCTCTTGTGTTTTTCGTGTCTTTGCACGTCGCTGATGATCATCAAAGCTCCTCCACCGCAAGGACCCAAGCCCCAGAGTATAGACACGTCGAAGTTATTCAAACCTCCCGACAATACCTTTGCAACAAAGTCAGTCATTTCTGATGCCCTTCTTAACGAGATGTCTCTGACATTCTTCCGATCAAAGACAACTCGTCGGATACTTTTCTAACTGGGCGTACGTTCTCCGGTACTTTCTGCGATATCAGTGTACTAAATACTAAATGGCCACCTAGCCAATACCGGGGCCTTGACCCATCCGTTCCTTCATGCGACAAGAACCAGTCTTTCCTTCCCGAAAACGTTCGTTATGACATTGTCTCCGTATTCCTCACAAATACTTACCTATGAGAATTGCAAGATCAACCCATTCCTTTACACCCATCTCAACTATGCCTTTGTCTTCATGACCAACAACAACTCAATCGTCCCTCACGAATACGACGACTTGGACCTTTCCATGCATTTCAACAAATGGGTTAAAGGCCTCAACCCCAGCATTACTACAAGTTTCAGTGTCGGCGGCTGGACTATGAATGATGGTCCTTCCAAGTTTACCGGAAACATCGACTACTCAACATTCTTCTCTCAAATGGCTTCGACCTCAGGTTCCCGCTCAACATTTATACAGAGCTGTATCAAGTGGGCTCGTGATTTGGGTTTTGATGGAATCGATATTGTGAGTGTCTTGGGCAGCTTTTTTGCTGCGTTTGACGTTCTAATCCGAGTCTTTCTCTGACTCTGTATCAAAGGATTGGGAATACGTGGGTGACCCTACCCGAGGCGGAACGTCCGCCGATACAGAGAATTTTACATCTCTGTGAGTGACGAAGCCATGTATATTGCTCAGCTCGCCTAACTGTCAACTTATTACAGGGTTAAAGAAATGAGGGATGCTGCTCGTGCAGAGGCTGCTTCCTCCGGAAAGAACGAGCTTCTCATTACCGTCGCTGCGCCAGCCGATCCAGATAAATTTAACCTCATTCAGGTGGGTGGGTTGGTATTTCCCTGTAACGCTCATAAATACTCAAATCAAGTATATAGGCTAAGGCTGTCAGTGACCAGATTGACTGGTATAATCCTTATGACGTTGGTGCCAGCTCTTTCTTTGAAAAAAATGTCGTTGACGCTTACCTTCGGATAGATACGACTTCTACGGAAACTGGGATCCTCGTATGGACTCACAGGCACCTATTGCAGATACCCTTCAGAAAGGTGTGTAGCTTTCTCTTTTCTTTTGTTCTCTTGTGTGGCGAAGAACCATCTCACTCAAATCGTTCACAGGCTGGTCTTTCACCTCGGCCATCGACTTGTACCTCAATGCTGGAGTCCCTGGTAGCAAAATTAATGCCGGAATACCCTTATACGGTCGCATCTGGACAATTGACGATCCTTCATGCACCTCTCCCGGTTGCACTGGGACAGCAGGGATATCAGGAAGGTGTACCGCTGAGGTTCGTGCTGCTCATCATAACATAGGATATACTCTCGTCTAATCTGAGCTTCTCTGTTGACAGAGTGGTTTCCTAGCCTATTTTGAAATCAAGGAGATCATCGATGCTCTAGACTCCCAAAACATGCTCTCAACGGCGTTAAACTTTGCTTCTCAGGATGGGTATTTCTTGGTCTTTGATGATCAGTGGGTTGGGTACGTATCCTTTGCTTTTCGGAAGATTGTTGGTCATCAATAACTCTCCCTCCCCGGTTAGTTACGACGATGAGAATTCCTTCCAGGCCAAGGTAGACATTATCAACAACAAAGGAATTCGAGGAGGCATGGTAAACCAGTTCACTTTGTTCGTCTCTACATCCTCTTTCTAATATCTATCTATCTATTTTTCAGTTATGGGCAGTTGATCTAGACACCGCAGATTTCTCTCTAACCAAAAAACTCCTCGAATACTACCAATCCTGTCCTAAAGACGGAGACTGGCCAGCAACCTCAGCCAATTCAGAAGCTGAGATACTCTGTTCTTCGGATTCGGCTTTCCCGCAAGAAACTCAGACGAGGATGTGTAACGAGGATCTTACTTGGGGAGTGGTGGATAACTCAGCGTGTAATCCTGTACGTCCTGTTAGCTTAGCGGCGCAGAAATGTGTAGAAGGGCAGTAGATTTTCGTAGGGGTTGAAACTAAGTAGTAGTAGTAGCGAGTGGGTCGCCGTATACATAGTGCATTCCTTTGCTTATTCCGTGGTAATCTATTACAACCCATTCCAAAGCATCATATCTACCGCACTTGGTGTTCTGGCTTAAGATGGTGCTACCCAGCCGGTAGAAAAAATGAAAGCCACAAAAATTCTTTCAATTTCTTCTAGTTACTCGACAAGTTCAAGATTTACTCTAAGTAGGTCTTGGAGCCGTCGAAGACTAGAAAACTGTAATGCGTAGTACTTATGTACCAGACTTTCACTGTAACGCATTCCCCAAACATTCTACGGCTCATAATGCGTACTACTGCTGGCCTACTGCGAACTGCGCTCTGTCACTAAACCCGATTCCCGCCCTGCAACGATAAGCTCTGGTGAACCGCTGGAGAGAATGAAATTTCGGAGGTCGTCTCGATCGAGATCCAGATGGTACCGGGTCACCAAGTGACGTAGAGCTGCTGGGCGTTGTACATTTCGCGCTTCAAGCTAGAAAGTCACGACCATATGCATGATACAGCATGATACCTGCTTCCTCCGAGTCTGAGTCCGACTTGTTCCTGAGCACATGGTCAAGAAGGATTGAAAGGGTTTAGTCTCGGACGCTTTGGTCGGACCCGTTGCTCGTAAAGGGAGCGAGAGTGCTTGAATGAATTAAGAATTCAATGGACGTATCGCCAGAAGAGTCTGCATCCGTGATTGCTGCATCGATGACATGATTCCGAGCCCGGTGGGCAAACATCCAACTCCAAACGGCGTGAGTGGTTCTAGTTGTCGGACCAAAGCGAGGTTGTGTCACTGTGTGCTTGGATAGCGAACCAAAGTGGCGGATGCCGTGAGATATCGACGGTGACCATTACTACTGGGTTCGCAGAAAGAAGAGTGGTTAGTACGATCTCTCCAGCAGCATCGGCCCATCGGGAGGGCAAAAGCGTATGGCATATATCAGAGGCGTCGATCCTTCCCAGTCCTTCCCCATCCAAAGCATCAACTGATGCGAGCTGAAATTTGAAAAACCAAACCAAATTTCAAGGAACCAGGGTGACAGAACGTTCTATAGAACAGTCCATAAGGCATCGCAGTTAGGGGCAAGTCCAGAACTGTAAGTTGTAGCCAAGCAGGTGCAAACATGTGGCCTAAAAGGGAATTTGAAATGGCGCCGTCATAAAGAGTTTGACTTCCACTACGACCTGTTACAGGGCTTTGCATAATTTTCTTCCACAAGCACTTGTTTATTTGTATTTGCATTTATGCCCATAAAAGGTAGCCATTGCGAGAAGACTCCGAGCCAGATCCAACATGTCAGCTGTCGTCATTCCACGTGAGATTTGAACTGGATAACAAATACAAATAAATAAGTGCGTGTGGATGCGACCTGAAGAAAATTATGCAAAGCCTTGTATATTCCAGCTTTGACCCGCAGCCGACGTTGGAATATGATTGCTCCATGTCCTTGACCCGGCTAGTACATACTTGAAAGCATGACTCTCCAGGTAGAGATGCAGGTGGAGGATGCTTGCAGGGAGCCATATCGACGTAGCGAACGTTGTAGTTCATCAGGTTCAAGTTGATTTGACGGAAATCTCGCTACCCCTTGCTAATTACACCCGTTTTGCGAGAACATCTGTCAGTCATGGGGTTCGGGACTTCTCGTCCCTTGCTTCTCGGAGCTATCTAATAGTATTCCTCAAGGCCACAGTACCGAGTACCCACCGACTCTCTACAGCTCTCTCTCTACTGGTCGAAGAAAGCTTCGTACTAAGAATCCGGCATTAATGCCGATCCGCTTTGCATTACGCCCATCCTCCGCTCTACCTGGAGCTCTACTACCCCTCGCTTCTCACTTCTAGATTTCTCTATCAAGGGTGCCAGGGGGCCTACCAAGATTCTTACCTTTTGATTCCCCTCGGTGGTTAAATCCGTGTTACAGTCATTGAACATGAAGGAGTCTTGAAAGTCAAGTCGTAAACCGAGAGCTCTCTACTCCCTCGCTTCGTAATGAGACGCCTTCTCCTAGCTCTGTTCTACGTGGCATATGTCGCAGCATCGTGCACAAAGACTTACGTCGTGAAGAGTGGAGACAGTTGTGATGCGATTGCTGCTGCTCAGGGTGTCTCAAGCTTCCAGGTAGAGTCTACTTTGCAGCACGTCGTTCACTTTCATTCATGTTCTTTTAGATCAGTCATTTGAATAACAATCCCTGTTCGACGCTGCAAATTGGTCAAACTCTGTGTCTAGCCGACACGACTTACGATTGCCAGCCCATTTACGTCGTACAGTCCGGAGATGAGTGAGTAGTACTATAGTCACGTCGTCCTCAATGCCTTACACTGACCATCTGCTCAAAGTTGCTTCGATATCGCTAATAATCACGGCATCTCCCTCTCCCAGTTCCTCGCCGACAATCCACAACTTGATCCTAACACTTGCCCTATAACCGTCGGACTCTCGGTCTGTATAAGTAAAACCACTCCTGGGAGTAGCTCCACAACTACATCCATCACTACTACATCGCAAGGTAGCACGACAACGACAGTGACGACGACGACGACGACAAGTGCTCGTGCGTGAATCACCACTACTCATTCAAAACATAGCGCTGAGACACTTTTTTTAGCTGGGCCCACTTCCACAGCTTGTACCAAGCTCACAACGATCCAACCTGGAGACTCCTGCGAGGCAATTGCTCAGCGGAATTCCATATCCACTTTCGACCTCCAACTCATCAATCCTCCGAACATCTGCGCCAACTTGATCTCTGGTCAAGCTATCTGCGTCGGCTCTCCTCTCGTCAACTGTTCATCCGTGTACACAGTAGACGGCACGGAAGGCGGTTGCTCCAATATTGCTCAATCTCATGACATCGACCTGAATACACTGCTCGCTCTTAATCCAAATGTCAATTCGGGATGCACCAACATTTTCCCGGGCGAAGTACTATGCGTTGCACCAGGAATACCCACGACAGGTCCATCTGGCGATTGTGTTAGGAAGTATACAGTTGTTTCGGGAGATACTTGCACCAATATCGCGGCCAAGGTCTCGTTGACGAACATGCAGCTCGCTCAGATCAATCCTGGCCTGAACTGTAACTCTCTCATTCCTGGGGATACCGTGTGTTCGTACAGTCCTATTCTCAATGTCTGTCCAAAACTGGTGAGCGACGATCGTTTTCCTTTAAGAGTGTAGGAGATTGATGAGTATATACCTAGGTTAAAGTGTCCATCAATGACAATTGCTTTGATCTGGCGCAGAACGTTAGCATGAGCTTGGACGAATGGTTGAGCATTAATCAGGGTATCAACTGTAACGCTCTTCTACCTGGTAGCGTGGTTTGTTCTGCTCAAGGAAATGCCACGCTCCCCGATGCTCCCTCTGGTACAAACCCCACTGCAGGTAACTAACTTCACTTTCTTGTTCAAAATCCATGGCCTGTAGTTGATATCCCGCTTTATAGTCCCCCGTTGCGGCAGTTACAACAAAAAGCAACAGTGTTGCACAAAGTTTTCTGTTGCCGCCGATCTCTTCTCGAGCCTCTGTTCTCGCGAAAACGGTTGTCAAGACAATTGCGTTGGAGACCCTGGCGTTTCGAAGCCAGGTGCAGCTGCTACACCTACGACTACCCTTACACTGGGTGAACCGGCAAGACCCACGTTACCTCCTCCCAACTGCTCAAACTGCACGAGCAGCCAGTGTTGTAGCAAGATGAACACCTGTGAAGTGGCTGATTCGTGGCTCTGTCGTGCGTATTCATTATCTGAGTGAATTTTACCAGTAAAAGCTGATGCTTCTGCTTCTGCTTCTCTTTTGAACAGAATCTGAAAACGGTTGCAAATCCAACTGTGACCAAAACTTTGACTGGGTCTCACCACCTGGACAGACGGTCCTGGATATGGGCAATTTTACATTCCCTCCCGGAGACTACTCATCTACAGATGGTAACCCTTGTGGAGTTTGTAACGAGCAGACTACGGGTGTTTCTTCACCTTTGGGAGCTTACTGCTGCTCGCAGCAAATTCAGTGTCTGCCTATTGAATATGGAGCCTGCTTGGTGTCGTATGGATGTTTGTATAATTGTTTGAAGGTTTCGTATGTTGATGAGGAGGCATGTGAAATGGGTGGAACCTGTGAGCAGACGACAACTACGGTCAAGAATCCTTGGGCAACTTTGACTTAGAATACTTGGATACATTTTGGGTATTGGTCTACAGTGGTCTTATAACAAGAGTGGCGCGTTCTTAAAGTGCCGGATGCTATACTAATAATGCGTACTGCCGCGGGCCTACTGCGAACTGTCTGTCACTAAACCCAATTCCCGCGCTGCTACGACCAGCTCTGGGGAACCGCTGGAGAGAATGAAACTTCGGAGACTGCCTCGATTGAGATCCAGATGGCTCTGGGTCAGCAAGTGACGTAGAGCTACTGGCCGTCGTTTCGCATTCAAGCTAGAAAGTATATCCACGGCCATGATACCTGCTTCCTCCGAGTCCTGAGTCCTTGTTCCTGAGCAGATGATCAAGAAGGACCGAAAGAGTTTGGTCCTGTGACGCTTTGGTCGGATCCGTTGCTCGTAAAGGGAGCGAGCGTTCTCGAATTAAGAATTCAAGAATGGACGTATCGCCAGAAGAGTCTGCATCCATGATTGCTGCATCAATGACATAATTCCGACTAGTTACAGAGCCTGGTGGGTAAACATCCAACTCCTGCGGCGTGAGTGGTTCTAGCAGTCGGACCAAAGCGAGTTTGTGTGCTCTGATAGCGAACCAAAGTGGCGGGTGCCGTGAGATATCGACGGTGACCATTGCTACTGGGTTCGCACCTGCAGAAAGAAGAGTGGTTGCGATCTCTCCAGCGACGTCGGGAGGGCAAAAGCGTATGGCATGTATCAGAGGCGTCGATCCCTCCACGTCCAAAGCATCAACTAATGCCCCGGCTGAGATGAGCGCTCTGACAATTGAGAGATGGCCTAGAGCGGAAGCCATGTGTAACGCCGTTTCGCCCTCCAGGCCCTTCTGGTCTACCGGAGGGCCTTGGGAAATGAGTTGCTGCACCAATGGCAGGTTGCCGGATTGGGCAGCAACAATGAGAGGTATAGAGTCGTTTCTGGAGGCAAAGTAGGCATCTCCTGTAAGGCCGGTGCCTCTCCAGATGTCTACGAACGAGTCTGATGGGTCATAGTAGTTCAGGAAGGGGGAGAATGCGTGTGGTGGGAAAGGCATCAGTGTCTGGTTAGAGCGGTCTTGACTTCGGTCTCTGATGGTTTGAAAATAAGCGTCGTTTGCATCCTCTTTTGAGCCGGAAGAGGATAATCGCAGTTTGCCGATCCACTTTACATTACGCCAATCCGAAGAACCACATACCTCCACATACTCGAACTCGCTAGTGCCCCAACTCAGGTTGTTATCCGCTCGGACCTTCGGCCTTGCTCTTTTTTATTACTAGCACGAATTGGGTCTAGAAAGTTCAGGATTTTGGCCGCGGGATGATACTAGGGATGTGAGTGTACTGAACGATGTACGTTGTATTTGGGTTTGAGATTTCGCTTGCTTACGATTCATTGTCGTTTTTCTCACTTCCTTATTCGGCTTGATATCCTCTTCTCCTCACGTTGCCTTGCCTTTTCCTTCCTTCCCTTCACCTTCTTTCTCGTAGCTCGATCTCCTCCTTGATAAAAGCGCTCGCGTTGCCCTAGCTCAGCTGCGACTACGTCAGGATACAATTCGGGTTCGGAAAAGGATACTAATAGGGATCGGGGTGAGAATGCGGGTGGTGGTGAGATTGTCATACTTACTTGACGGGACGCTCCGTGCGTGTCTTCGGAACAGATCTCCCAGTCCACTCATACCTCTGCTGAACAGAACGTCAAAGCTGATCTTAGAGCGGAGAGGAATCCATCATTGTCGAGTTTGACCTCGCTTTCGATAAGAAATGAGTGAGAGTAAGACAGAGGTTGTGGACGCAAGTTGCAACGTTGGCACAAATGCAAGGTCCTTGCAGATGTTCTCCTGTACAATGATTCATCATGAAAACACTCAAATTACAGTTTTGAAATACATAAAACTAGTTCAAGTCAAAGACTGTCCATTAGTAGGCCTATTAGGTACGTATATGTCTCGCAAAACATCCAGCACTAATATACATTCGATGCACTCTGCGCGCACACGCAGCTCTCCTGAGAATCCGACGATTTGTGCACCCCACTCAATCTTTTGGCTTGGGTATAGCAGGCAAGAACCGGAGCATGTAGCTGATCCGACGAGGCCAGTGGATGAAAGGCCAAATTACACAATCGACCAAGGGTTCACCAGGTATGTTATTCTGGACCGTAGCTTCAAAAGCTCTGCTTCTTGATGATGAGCTCAAGCATCCGAAGCCACGTCCATAGTCGTCAGTGGTCGGATCTTCTTGATCATTTCTGCAACGAGAGGTGAGGACGGGGCGGGGTTGAGTGGTGGCGTAATGATGGATGAGTGGCAGAGGGGGCCTGTTTTAAGATTAGGTGGATAGATGAGTGAGGATGGGTGTGAGGCAGAGAAGCGATACTCACCCGGACAGGTTCTGTCGGACAAGGTTCCAAGACGGTAGACATCCACTGCGAAGGGATCACAAGGCTCATCGCGATGCGAAAACTCGGGTACTGTATGATCCCCTCCCCACACTGGATATTCCTCTGCGGTTTTCCCCTCTGCTAGATCATACTCCTTCGTCGTGTCGAAGTCAATCCAGTAGTACTTGATGGGGCGTTCTGTACGTGCCTTCGCGACGGGTCGCCTACTCCAATCATAGGTTTTCCCTGGCCAGACTGGGGATTTACGCCATTTACAAGTCTTTAGAATGACCTACTGATCACTGTTCTTGCGCAGGTAGAACACTCGGAGAAGTTCTTGCCCAAAGACGTTGCTGAAAACTACGTGGCTCATAGTCGTCTGAAAAAGGAAAATCCAATTCGTCACTGATCCTTTCGCGACAATACTACCAATACAGTTTCTCCGTAGTTGTGTTTGATCCTATTATCACATTATCTTGAAGTTACCGCTTTTCTCTTCTTCATGTTCTCCTCTCTCTCCTGCCACATGTCGCTGTCTACCCGCTACCACTTTGCTATCAGTTGTTTTCTCGGTCCCTATATTGTACCATCATGAGTATATGTAATGATTAATCATGTATCATGGCATTAATACAAGTAATTACTCGGTCTTGAGCGTGCTAGAATCAAATTTTTATCCCTACCAGACGAGGATGAGGCCGTCCTGTTGGGTTTCTAATCCAGGACTCACAATAGTTAGAGGAACATTGGGGTTCCTGCGCCAAATTCTTGAGGTGTGTCTTCTGTACGACACCCGAGCCATTCACTAATTGCTCTTTGTAGGATACTAACGTCTAACTACATAATCACAACACTCCAAACCAACCGATACAATCTACTCCCTGGAGGTACCGGTACCAACGCATCCTCTCTACGTTGTTCTACCAGTTCTGCTTCGAGTTTCAGCTCACCACCTTTAACCTTATTATTACCACCTGCTTCACTTCTTACCTCCTCCCACACCTCCTCCCACATCTCCCTCCAACTCTCCGGCGAATGGCAAAACATTCTATCCCCCAACATACCAGGCTTCGGTGGGGGACCTTCCACACGGAAGCCCTTTTCCGGACGACTGACATGTGAGCCGAAGACTATCATTGGAGAGCCTTTTACGTTGGACTCGGTTTCGACACTGGCAGACTGAGAGGACTGGGACTTGAGGAGAAGTGCAATTAAGCGTCTCGCAACATTCTTCTGATTCTCCTCAGAAAAGAGATGAAAAAAGTTGGATGCGTGGATGTGTTTAATCGTCCCGGATGATATCGATGTACCCTGGAGGTTACTCCCAGTCAGGCTCAAGTTGTTCAATAAGCTGTCTCTCAGGCTCTCGACGTCGCCGGCGAGTAAATCCCCTGCAACAAATCTGCTGGTCATTCTCTCTGGATCGCTTTCGGAAGAGTTTGTAGCCTAGTTGCCAGAATTCTATGAGATATATAGTAAAGTAGGTCAGTCATGAATCGTCAGTTCTGATCCTGATTCCTAGCGAGGAAGCTTATTTCAAACACTTACCAGGATGCAAATCAGTCCCCACAATTCTCTCCTCGGGACATCCATCTGCGATGGCTTTGCGGATATCTGTTCCAACTGCCAGTAGCAAAATGGTCATAAGACTACTATTGATTCATGAAATGAATGATAAAAGTACTCACAACAACATCCCACATCCAAAAACACTGCACTCGTATCTTTCTTCATGGACTCGATGAAGTATTCGTAGAGAGGATGTTTTGAGATTCGCAGCCGTGCAAACAAGAAGCGGCGGATACATGGATAGGCGTGGACCTGCTCCAAATCCGGGGAATTACGATACGTAGCTATAGTATACTAATATACACGTACCTCTAGGGCCTCCTCACGAAGTGCATTAATATGCACCTTGAGCTCTTCGAGGGACTGAATACCAGTTTGAGAGAGAAAGAATTGGATTTCATCGGGGTCTAGTTGGAGGTCAGTCGCTGAGTCGCTGACAACGCCGCTGCTCTTGGTATTGGCATTGGCAGGTTCAATAGTAACCTGGGCCTGAGGATCGGTTGGCTCAGATATCGACGCCATATTATTTGGTAGTAGCCGGTGGGCAATGGGCTGAGAACAAAGCCTGAGTTCGTGGAACGACTCGGAGCTGAGAATGGGCAGTGATGGAACAGACCCAGCAGAATCGTTCTCTTCTTATCATGTCAGTGACTTTATATCGGGGCGGTACCATTAGACCATTGCCATTACGTTCTTCTCATCTGACCAACGAATGACCGTGCCGGATGTTCTAAAGGCAAGAATTGATTAGCTATGGAGTATAGGAATAGGTAGGATATTTTTACCTCGTCAGGAATAGAATCAAACGAAACCACTGTGTCCACGGTTAGCCCGTACTGATTGGTCAACCAAGAATACCCTGTAATAGTTGTTTTGTCTCAGAACCAGCGAAAAGTCTTGAGGAAGCATTATCCAATTTCTTACCTCCACCCAACGTGAACCCAGCCACGCCAACACCACTAACACGACCACCAACAACATTTACGCCTTGAGGAATGAGGATATTGTAGACGTCGTCCCATATCAATCCAGTTCCAATCTCCACTGTTTGAGCGTTTGCATCATAGTTCACATCAGAGAATCTAGACATGGCGATTTGGACGCCCACTGTTGACGAGCAGTTGGGATTGGAACAGTGACCTCCACCTTTGACCTGGACAAAGGAATAGTACATCATTATTCAGTAAATGAATCCCTTCAGCGAATTATACGTACTGCGAACGGAGTAAGCGTAGAACCAAGAATAGTGAGCTGTACCGAGTCCAATATCAGTCCAAACAGAATCATGAGAGCGATCAAAACCCCCCAACTCACGATCTTTCCCAAATCTTGAGCAGTCCCAGGTTCAACGACACAACTAGACTCTTCCTCGCTCGATGTCATAAAATGATGGTTTCCCTTCGTGTACTCCGGGTCTGATGAGTAGTAAACACCCGACACACTGCGGCATTGGATATTGAGCCAGAAAGTTGTTGGCAGACGCTGAGGTAGGCTGGGGATTGCGCCGCTGAAAGTCTAGCAAGGGCTGGCAGGAGAAAAAAACGCGATGCCAGCTGGGAGTAGCATCTTGTTTACGTGGACTAGGGTATTGGTGTGGTACTGCCATGGCTGGGAGAAAAGATAAAACCGGTCGTGCGTGTGTTGCGATATTGATGTGGTATGGAAGGGGAAAAGGATATCCAGGTAACAGCGTGCCCTTCGCTTTTGAAGACGAAAACACGACACAGTCCATTGGGATTGTTACAAAACCAGACGATGAAACAAACCTGAAGTTCGTTGGGAAGATGTCAGAAACGCTTCCCGGCAAAAAAAGAAAATTGGCAACGCACATTTGATTCCGTTCAAGTGTGCAGCCTGTAAAACGGACGTGAAACCGTCGTCGCCTTGTCAAAGGATCCGAAATCACGAACACCAAAATCCGATGAGCATCAGTTGACGTCGAGAAAATAGTCGGGAAAGGAGTGGGACGACAGTAGGAGACGTAGGAATGAGTCATCTGGTGATAGTATTGTCTATCTGTAGGTCACCAGCCGGGTATACATATCCATAGTCTCCCCTAGGCTCTTGGCTCGGTACCCTCGCTTATTAAGAACCTACTCGTTCAGTATCCACTCAGCCGCTCTCGATATCAACCGATTTCATTCATGCAGACTGAATCATGCAATTTGAAGGTCCATCCAAAACCGATGTCTTCATGTTGTTTTTTCTTTCTTCTTTTTCTGAGCAACAGCGCTCCAGCAACGCCTATGGACCATAGAGGAAACGGCGTAAACTGCCTGGCCATTAAATGACATTTAACTGTCTGTTTCCCTGGTCAGCCCGAGATACGGAGAACACGTTGAGCTCGCTTTTTGAAGACTGGGAAGTGGGTGATATCGGACGCGACATTGCGATTGGCACGATGTGGACGTGGAAGACGAAGAAACCTCACGTCCCAAATTGGAACACTCCCACGAATGGCCAGAGCAAGGCGCATATAATATGTAGTGCACAATGGATTAATGTGTATAACAGTATTGATAATTTACTCCTAAGATGTCCTACTAGTGCTTCAATCTGTAGCTGTTCAGCACTGTCCTCCAGCGACATCGACGTATGCCAACTCGGGGATCTGGTCATCCGTATAGAGCCTAATCCTTTCTTGAGGAACACCCTCAAAAGCAGTCTTGAACCTCTCATCAGAGTTATCTGCACCTTCAACGAGATGGATCCAGATGCAACGAACAAAGTCTCCACCAAAGGTGTTGTAGCTGTTTGAAAACGAGGATATAAGTCAGTATGCACGCCAAAAACCTCTTACTTCAAGTACTGAAATTACTCACATCGTGGCATAAGTCTCCGGGTCCTGCTGCGTCGAATCTCCAACCGTAAGGAAACTCTTCCCAGGATACATCTCATGAATCCTCGTAAGCTGACCAATTTTATAAACCAAAGTCGCGTTCCCGTCGTCTGCAGTGAGGGTTTGGAACAAAACATTGAGATCAGTGACAGTGACGTTGGTCAGGAAAAGTGGACCGTTGGAAGCTGAGAAAGTTGTGTCGATGAAGTCGCGGAGGAAGGGGTAGAGCTGGTAGGGAGAGCCAGAGACGTAGATGAACTGGGGTGAGTTGAGGGATCTGGCAAGCGAAGCATAGACTTCGGGCATGCCTGGGATAGGAGCAGGCTCGTCGAAGAGAGTTGCTTGGACTAATTGGAGTGTGTCAAGAGAATGGGAGATTTTGACTGTGTCGTCGATGTCTTGGGAAAAAAAATAGTTAGGAGATTATTACACAGTGCACTATTACACGCATGATCACGAAGAAAACATACCAGAAATAACCCCAAATCCATCCGGCCCAGAAGGGAAGATCCTCGCAGACGAGAAATCGCTTCCATTAACAGTGAGTGTTATCTCTGCACCTCCATTCGTCG
Source organism: Tetrapyrgos nigripes (assembly GCA_013368315.1). Taxonomy (NCBI): domain Eukaryota; kingdom Fungi; phylum Basidiomycota; class Agaricomycetes; order Agaricales; family Campanellaceae; genus Tetrapyrgos; species Tetrapyrgos nigripes. Next base: position 78,436 of record JAACJM010000212.1, on the reverse strand, counting down.
CCGGGGCAGCACAAGTCCCAAAAGACGCGAGGCTAGTTGTCTCTCCCAAATCTTCCAGCGCCGTAGCAGTCAACTTTGGTGTCTCGCTACACCCTTCCGCTTCAACGGTCACAGTGACCCTCGGAACACCAACAGCAGCAAATAATTTGAGCCTGTCGACGGCTGTATCAATAGCATCCTCGCCTGGGTTGAACCCAATGGAATTGAGCGCGTTGACGGTAGACTGTCTGAGCTCGTCGGTGTCCAAGTCTTTAAGGAAAGCAAAGGCTTCGACACTAGCTATAGTTTGGCTTGCATCAGACGCGTTTTGGAAACCTGGAGAATCAAATACAAGGACGTCGAGACAATCGGTGACGGGGATTCGTTTTGAAAGAGTGGAGGAGGTGGTTAATAGAGGAGTGGCGTAAATGGGTGAGAGAGAAAGGATGACGGTCAAGGCTAGACCTGCGAACTGCATGATTAGGGAACGACGCGACTGGTAGTGTTGGCCCTTAGCGTGTTTTTATACGTTCTGTTTGAATGCATGACGCCCTGATAGATGATTCAGATTAAGTCACCGTAGTGCTTATTGCGGTCGCTATTGATGACCCTTGGGACACGTCAAGACTCAAGAGGCGCTAAGCCTCAAGGCCTCAAGCTTCAAGCTTCAAGTTTCAACGTAAGCGGCTTTTCGGCAAAAAGGAGAATGACTGTCAAGTAAATCTTGCATGACCAGCCATATATCCCGATTTGCTCTGCACTGTGTAAGTTGCTGTAAAATGAAGGAAGAGAGTAGATTCATTCGGAAGTCTAGCAGCGCCGTAGGTTTCAGGAAGGCCGAGGCATGAGAAGGTTGCCAATGAAACGGAAAATTTTTTGACTAAGCAGCGCCACAGTATCATACTGAGATCGGGAACAGTGACATTGACGAAACCCTTTGTGATGGTGTCGAGTGGTCTTGAGCATGGAACGGTACAAAAAGGAACGATGATTTATTTCGTAAGGGGTGTAAGTAATATATGATGTAAAGTCCATGGTATCAACCAAGCCTCCCAGAGGCTCTGACAGTGAGTACGTTAGATTATAGATATAATATCAATGCGAAACGAATGTCGGACCTATCTAATAATCTATACTTTAACTTAGATTTGAAGGAAAGACGGCCTTTTTGTCCTTTCCGAATCAAAACTTAAATCCCCCAGTAAGCCCCATCACATCATCAGGGTCAACCCTCGCCTTCACACTCCTCATCTTATCCAAACTCGCCCCATAAATCTTCTCAATAGGCGTGTCATAGAGTGCATAGTTAACATAATGAGGTGCATTCTCCACCTGTTGTCCTTCATCCAACGCAACTTGGGTGATATGCGCAGCACTTTGTCTGGCAGCGTCACGGAGAACTTCGTCCTGGGATTCGAGTAACCAGCCGTAGTCGATGTTGAGGGGAAGGTATGCAACGTCACGGGTGGGTGGCCAGGCGCTTGCGGACGAGCTGTGTGAGAGGATAGAAGGTAGGAAAGGCTCGAGTTGGTAGGAAATGAAGGTTGCCGGAGTGGTTATCGAGTTCGTCACCCCAGTACTACACAGAGAGAGGTAAGACGTCAGGTCGTTCCCAAAGAGAGGGTGCGTAGACTTTACCTTTGTCTCGTTGAACATGGCGTTGATTACGTTAGCGGTCAGGTTGACGACGGGAATGTTTTGGAAGAGACCCCTGCGAATAGGTAGTGAGTTGAGGAGGTATTGATGACCGGGACGGTATTAGACACCGACCTTTGATTGGCAGTGAGATTCACCGGCGAAGACTTGAAGAGTGAAATGAAGTCTCGAGATTTGACATCCTTACTCAAGGATGTGATATCCAAAAACTCGTCAAAAATTCCATCAGGAGGATTAGGGCCGTCATAGAAGATGAGTTGGGTAACGAGGGTCTGGAGCAGGTGATGAGAATGACATCCACAGAGAAAACAAAAAGACGAGACAGATGAGGAATTAACGAGACAGATGCTAAATTGAGACACACCTGAGTGAGCAGGAAGTTTACTGCAGTAATGATGCTAGCTTTTGGATCGTTGACATTTGCAGCGAAATTGGTAACTGCAGTTGCAACCTCGTCAAGCTTGTTCGACGTGTAGATAACAAGTCCACCCTAGAGTGAGCGAGAACATAATGTTAGAAAGGATTACTGAAGAGACTCCTACGCCAAAACGTACCCAGACTTGGCCTTGCGGGAAAGTCTTGAGAGTGATTTTTGTCACGATACCAAAGTTATTGAGACCACCCTACATAGTTCAATTTGATTTGGGAAGGCGGATCAGTAAAGAAATATTTCTTTAATTTATACACGGATGAGGGTCCACATACTTTCAACGCCCAGAACAAATCCGAATCAGAGGAATCCGTAACGGTCACAACAGTACCATCCGTCTTGACGAGCTCAAACGAAACCACCGTGTCGACCGTGAGCCCATACTGATTGGTCAACCAAGAATACCCTGTGATAGTTGTTGTTTCTCAGGCCCAGTAAAAAACCTTAGCATCAACCTATAACATACCTCCACCTAGCGTAAACCCAGCCACGCCAACACCACTAGTACGACCACCAACAACATTTACACCTTGAGGAATGAGGACATTGTAGACGTCGTCCCAGATCAATCCAGTTCCAATCTCTACTGTTTGAGCGTTTGCATTATAGTTCACATCGGAGAATCTGTACATGGCAATTTGGACGCCCTCTGTTGATGAACCATTGGGATTGGAACAGTGGCCTCCACCTTTGACCTGAGGGCGACATTAGGAAACAATCACCTACAGCATGACTTGAAAAAAAATGAACGTACAGCGAATGGAGTACGAGTAGAGCCAAGGATAGTGATCTACAGGAATAACCATAACATCGACATTAGTCTACTAGCATCGTTGAAGTGAACAAACTATTTGACTCACGATCTTTCCCAAATCATCAGTATTTCCAGGCTCTACGACACAACTAGACTCCTGCTCGCTGGAAGTCATGAAATGCTCTATTCCCTTCCGGTAGAGACGGTCGGGTTTGTAGTAGACACCCGAACCGGCGGATATAGAACCAGATATTTGTTCGCAGATGCCGTTATAGGCTGGCGACTGCGCGCTGGAAACGCCAGCTAGGGCTGAGATGATGAAGGTGGCGGCTACCACAGGGACTAACATCGCGCGCAGAGGGACTGGGAGGGTAAAGGAGTGAAAGATGGTGATGAAATGTCCGGAAACGTCTTTAAGAGGGCGGAAAACGCGTATTGGAAATAGCAATCGAGGCGGCGATCTTTGGCGGTATGTGTCGCTGCACGGAAGCATAAGCTATTAAGCATACCAACCTGGTCTCTCTATCTTGCTCTCACTGTCAGGGCATAGATTTGAGAACCCACAAAATGACATGGCGACGATCTGGTATTCCTTGCTAAATGGCTGTAGTCATTCGAGTAATGCGTATAGCTCGCGCTAGAAGGCTGAGGAGCCAGGCTAGTAGTGACAATGTTGTCAAGGAAGCGTACCAGTTTCGCGTTCCGCTTATGCAACATCCGCCTCAGCTCGGACCGCCCCTGTCTCATTGTCTAGGAACTCGAACTGCCGTCTCCTTCTGAATTCCCGTAGCTGGGACCATAGCAATTGCATTGAAGTTAGACGCAGTGCCCTGTCAGTTGTATGTTCAGCCGCGTAGATGCACACGCCGCACAATCACTCTCGAGATGTCAGCCTCCAAAGAACAGTCTATTGGCAATCTAGTTTCTCTTCACAAGAACGTTGCTCATGTCTACGGACATTCCAACTGGGACGTCATACGCGGATGCGGAGTTCAAGTTCCTGGTAATTATTTGAAGATCAGCAGCTGACATGAACGAAAGGTATAAGACGCACTGAGCGAATCTATAACGATTGACCCTAGGCCTTTGAGCCGTTGCGAAGAGCTGAGTTTGATCTGCAAGCCTCTTGCTCTGTGTAGTATGATGCGCGTTCATGTCCAACCAAGTCTCTGGCGAAGTAGTGGTCTCCTTGATCCAACGCGTGAAAAATGCATCATCTCCTCGTTCAGGCGCAAATTTGAGTGCAGCACCCCCGAGCGCAGCTACGAGAACACATTTGGCCCAGAAAGAAGAGAGAAAACCTGAATAATGACGAAGAGTTCAGATTTCGCGTAGTTTCGGGGAAACCAGGAACAGATGCGTACTTTCTTGTGGGTAGACAGTGGTGTCCTCTCGGTGGTGGCTATCATGGTGGTCGTCGTGTGACGATGTAGAGGCAGATCTGTGCTGGATTGCAGGGACTATTGCCCGTTGTCGGACCAGCGAGCCCGCTGCACGAGCTACCAACATGGTGAATAGAAGGAAAGTGATTTGGTCTTGTTTACCGCTTGACTTTCAAGTTCCTCTTCCACCATCATCCATAGTATTAGCAGCTGGTAAGTATGTTTCTTTCAGATGCTCTGCTCTGGGATACCGATGCTTGAAAACTACAGAATATATATATTTTTTTGCAAATTTGTTGGTCTCACGCCGAAAAGACCAAAATATCCGCTCGACGGATAGGTGTACGAATAGTTGACCGTAACGAGAATACAGTCCGTGACTATTCGTACATCTATCCGTCGAGCAGATATTTTGGTCTTTTCGGCGTGTCTAGGCAGTGGCTCTTTTGCTCTCGTCAATCTTGAATGATCCAGGCCACACTCGAGGCCTCATTGCTCCCCTGAAGGCAGCCTAAGTTACCACAAGCAGAAAAAACTGTTCAAATCCGTCGGAAGTCTACTTGCTAAACCTATACTCCGTGGGCTAGCCCTCAAGGTTGGCTCTCTAGTCCCCTTGCGCATGTTTTTCGTCAATTTGTCATCGCCATATTCCTCTCCGCTTTTTGAGCTCAAGGGCTTTGTTTCATATCACAACTGCACAACGCATTCTTTTCTTGCCTAGGTGCTTCGTAGATGCATTACTAACACCTCGCTTGTCCTAGAGATGAAGCCAGAACCGCTCACAAGAAGCGACTCTGATCTCGACTCACGTACAGCTTAGTAATGCCTGAGGCCTTCTCCCTCTCCGGAGTGTCAGCAGCCTGCAAGATATAAAAGGCTCTGTAATGCAGCGAGAGTCCAATAGCCGTGTACTCACTTTTCTCCAGTCATGCCTACCTTGGAAACTCTCCCATCAACGACGAACTTCGAATACCCAAGGCTGAGAACTCCAGAGTCTTCCGGGGTAGATATCGAAGCCATAGAATACCCAGACGGTGGTCGGGAGGTATGGATCTTCCTCAGTACATTCACGTCTAAGAGCTCATGTATACGTACTGCAGGCGTGGCTGGTCGTTTTTGGGTCTTTTTTAGCCCTCTTCGCGACGTGGGGAGTCATTAATTCTTATGTATGGCGCACAACCTTCTTCTGTGATTCACAACCTGACTCACCCTCCAACTCTCCCAGGGCGTCTTTAACGACTACTACGCAACTGTCCTACTCCCCAATACGTCATCTTCCACACTTTCTCTGATTGGCGCGCTACAGCTTTTCTTCCTGTATGGGTTCTCTCCGGTTGTAGGCAGGATTTTCGACCTGTATGGATCAGGGGTGAGTCTGGTTCCTGTCACCATACTGGAATGTGGCCTCAACGGGTTCGTTTTGCCCTCTCATAGGTTCTTCTTCCACTGGGCTCCATAATCGTCGTAATGTCGCTCATGCTGGTTTCCTTATGTCAACCCAACCAAACATATCAGTTCTTTCTCGCCGACGGACTCCTTTTCGGCATAGGAGCGACTCTTGTGTGGGTGTCTTTTCTCGCTCTGTATTTTCTTCAATGCCATCTCTATATATCACTGACACTCAATTTCTTCTGTCCAGATTTACCCCAGCGATCACTGTCGCCGGCCACTGGTTCAACAAAAACCGACCAATCGCCATCGGCGTCATCGCTACTGGAGCCTCTGTCGGTGGTGTCATCTATCCCATCATTTTACAACAATTGATCCCGAAAATAGGGTTCGGGTGGGCAGTTCGAGTCATGGCGTTTGTCGTTTTGGGATGTCTGAGTGTATCGTGTGTGACTATCAAGACGAGGCTTCTGCCAACAAGTCTTTTGGGTAGGGGTGCTGGTACCGGTGTTGGTACTGCAGGAGCAGGAGAAGGGCAAAAAGGCGCTTGGAGATCGGGTTTGGTGGATCTAACTGGTTTCAAGGACCCGAAGTTTTGTTTGGCCTGCGCTGCCACGTTTGTGTACGTGCTCTTCACATCGTATACTTCCGAAAATCGTACATGGACTGACACCAATTTGCAGCTTATTCTATGCCCAATTCATCCCCTACTTCTACATTGAAACCTATGCAAAATATCGTCAAGTCAACTCTACCATCTCACAAAACGTGATCGCCATCATGAATGCGTCAGCCATTCTGAGATTGTTGCTTTTTATTTTGGCAGTGAAATACGGAACGTGAGTACACTACACTTAACCTTTTTTTTTTGCTGTAGTTTAGACATGCTCGCTGACTTGAATTACTGGTGGACAGCTTAAACGTTATGATTCCTCCGACCTTTGCATCGGGGATACTGATCCTGGCAGTATGGCTACCTTCTAGAGGTGCTGTTCCGATAACAATATTCGGAGGGCTATATGCTATTTTTTCTGGTCAGCAAGGAATCTTATTCTCTACTCCAAGTGAACGATGCTGACGCTTTTTCTCAGGTGTATTCCTTGCCTTGTTACCAGCGTGGATTGGTACTATGTCACCCACCGAGCGATTTGGTGGAAGAGTAGGTTAGTTTCATCTATTTATCTACACTCTTACACATTGACCTTAATCACTCTACGCTGCAGGCTGCGTATGGTTCTTCGCCGCAGTTGCTTCCCTCGTAGGCACACCTACTGCTGGAGCCTTTGTAAAAGATAGAGAACACCCGGGATATAACTCATTGATACTGTTCACTGGAGTGATGTTTTTGGCTGGTAGTGCCATTTTGGTCATTGCGAGGGTTTTGCATTCCAGGAAGTTGTGGTATAAGATATGAGGACATTTATGATTTTAATTTGGTCTTGTTTGTGTATCGCTCAACTGTTCTCCTCCACCATCGTCTATAGTAGTCGGTAAGCATGTTTCCCTTCAAATGCTCTGCTCTGGGATACCGATGCTTGAAAAGAATATTTAATTCTTTGTCCAGATTTATTCGCCCAGGCACGTCACTCTTCAAGTTTTGAATAATTTGAGCCGGGACTCAGGGCCGAAATCCCGTAAGGTAGCCTTCAAGACACCATAGCAGGCAAAACTGCTCAGATCCGTCAGGAGTCAGCTTATTAGACCTTAGAAGTTCTTTCTTGCGTGTGTTTTTCGTCATTTTAATGTCACCATTCTACGTACTTACTAAGGTTCCAGCTCCTCCCCACTTTTCAATCTTCAGGTCACATTTGCAAACAATGCATTCTTCTCTTGCATAGGTTTTTCGTAGATGTATTACTAACACCTCGCTGGTCCTAAAGATAAAGTCAGAATCGCTCACATGAGCACCCAATGAATTCCTAGCCCCGGCAAACACAAAAACGATTTGATCTTGACCCGCAACGACTCGTGTTCAGCTTCCTCCTCTCCGGAGTGTCCGTGCTCTGCAACATATAAAAGCCAATAGCCGTTTACTCACTCACTTTTCTTCACTCATGGCTACCTTGAACACTCTCCCATCAATGAAGAATGATGAAGACACGAAACCTGAACACCCCAGGCTTAGCAATTTGGATTCTTCCGCCGAATCCATAGAATATCCAGAAGGTGGTCTGGAGGTATGGATATTCCTTAGTACATTCACGTTTTGAGCTCATGTGTATGCACCACAGGCCTGGCTGGTCATATTTGGATCTTTTCTAGCCCTCTTCGCGACTTGGGGAGTCATCAATTCTTATGTATGTCGCACAACCTTCTTCTGTGATTCATAACCTGACTCACATCCAACACTCCCAGGGCGTCTTTCACGACTACTATTCAACTGTCCTACTCCCCAATTCGTCATCCTCCACGATCTCTCTAATTGGCGCGCTGCAGCTTTTCTTCCTGTACGGATTTTCTCCTGTTGTAGGCAGGATTTTCGACCTGTATGGATCAAGGGTAAGTCTGGTTCTTTGTCATTATGCTGGAATGTGGGCTCAACAGATTCGTTCTGCCCTTTAACAGATTCTTCTTCCACTGGGTTCCATAATCACCGTAATATCACTCATGCTACTTTCCTTATGTCAAGTCAACCAAACATATCAGTTCTTTCTCGCTGACGGACTCCTTTTCGGCATAGGAGCAACTCTTGTGTGGGTGTCTTTCTCACCTATATATCACTGACACTAAATATCTTCTGTTCAGATTTACTCCAGCCGTCGCCGTCGCCGGCCACTGGTTTAACAAGAAAAGGCCCCTCGCCATCGGTGTCATGGCCACTGGAAGCTCTGTCGGCGGTGTCGTCTGTCCAATCATTTTACAACGATTAATTCCAAAAGTAGGATTCGGATGGGCCGTCCGAGTCATGGCGTTTGTTGTTTTAGGATGTCTGATTTTGTCGTGTGTGACTATCAAGACGAGGCTCCTGCCGAGAAGCCGCTTGGGTCTCGTTGACGTTGGTGCTGCGGGAGCAGGAGTAGGAGTAAGAGAGGCAGGGGGAGAAGGGCAAAAGGGCGCTTGGAGAAGTGGTTTGGTGGATCTAACTGGTTTCAAGGACCCGAAGTTTTGTTTGGCTTGTGCTGCGACGTTTATGTACGTGGTTTTTGCATTGTGTCCTGAAAATCGTATATGGACATCAACTTGTAGCTTGTTCTACGTCCTGTTCATCCCCTTTTTCTACATTGAGGCCTACGCAAAATATCGTCAAGTCGACTCTACCATCTCCCAATATGTAGTAGCCATCATGAACGGGGCAGCCATTCTGAGATTGTCGCTTTGTTTTTTGGCAGTGAAATACGGAACGTCAGTCCACTACACTTGTGCTTTTTTCATTTGACATCCTCATTGACATAAATCACTTGTCGGACAGCGTAAATATTATAGTTCCTTCTATCCTTGTATCGGGGATACTCGTCCTGGCAGTATGGCTACCTTCTAGAGGTGCTGTTCCAATCGCAGTGTTTGGATCGCTATATGCCATTTTTTCTGGTCAGCAAGAGATCTTATTTTCTGATCCAAGTGAGCGATGCTGACGCTTTTTCTCAGGTGTATTCATTACCTTGTTACCAGCGTGGATTGGGGCCATGTCAACCACCGAGCGATTTGGTGGAAGAGTAGGTTAGTTCCATCTATTTATCTACACTCTTCCACATCGACCTTATTTCCTCACTCTACGCTACAGGTTGCGTATGGTTCTTCGCTGCGGTTGCTTCTCTCGTAGGCACACCCACTGCTGGAGCCTTTGTCAAAGATAGAGAACACCCGGGATATAACTCATTGATGTTGTTCACTGGAGTGATGTTTTTGGGTGGTAGTGTCATTTTAGTCATTGCGAGGATTTTGCATTCCAGGAGGTTGTGGTATAAGATATGAGGACATTTATGATTGTGTCCCCATATACGAGATTCTCAATCTACTTATCGGATGAAGAGGAAGCTGTTCTTGTTCCTATGCCCTTTCTGTACACAAGCTAGTCTCACGCTTTGTGAGATCTTTACAAAGGGAAAGAGTAGACAGATATATGCTAAGTCTGTACATAGAATCTTTTATTATAAGCCCGACACATACTACCCAAAATGTACTCAATCTAAGTAGAAGTTGCCCAAGGATTCTTGACCGTAGTCGTCGTCTTCTCACAACTTCCACCCATTTCACACGCCTCTTCATCAACATAGGAAATCTTCAAACAATTATACAAACATCCATACGACACCAAGCAGGCTCCATACTCAATAGGCAGACACTGAACTTGCTGCGAGCAGCAGTAAGCTCCCGAAGGTGAAGAAACGCCCGTAGTCTTCTCGTTACAAACTCCACAAGGGTTCCCATCTGTAGATGAGTAATCTCCGGGAGGGAACGTAAAGTTGCCCAGATCCAGAACTGTCTGTCCAGGTGGTGAGACCCAGTCAAAGTTTTGGTCGCAGTTGGATTTGCAGCCGTTTTCGGATTCTGTTCAAAAGAGAAGTAGAAGCATCAGCTTTTACTGGTAAAGTTCACTCAGATAATGAATACGCACGACAGAGCCACGAATCAGCCACTTCACAGGTGTTCATCTTGCTACAACACTGGCTGCTCGTGCAGTTTGAGCAGTTGGGAGGAGGTAACGTGGGCCTTGCCGGTTCACCGAGTGTAAGGGTAGTCGTAGGTGTAGCAGCTGCACTTGGCTTCGAAACGCCAGGGTCTCCAGCGCAATTGTCTTGACACCCGTTTTCGCGAGAACAGAGGCTCGAGAAGAGATCGGCAGCGACAGAAAACTTTGTGCAACACTGCTGCTTTTTGTTGTAACTGCCGCAACGGGGGACTATAAAGCGGGATATCAACTACAGGCCATGAAATTTGAATGAGAAAGTGAAGTTACCTGCAGTGGGGTTTGTACCAGATGGAGCATCGGGGAGCGTGGTGTTTCCTTGAGCAGAACAAACCACGCTACCAGGTAGAAGAGCATCACAGTTGATACCCTGATTAATGCTCAACCATTCGTCCAAGCTCATGCTAACGTTCTGCGCCAGATCAAAGCAATTGTCATTGATGGACACTTTAACCTAGGTACAAACTCAATCTCCTATTCTCATAAAGAAAACGATCGTCACTCACCAGTTTTGGACAGACATTGAGAATAGGACTGTACGAACACACGGTATCCCCGGGAATGAGAGAGTTACAGTTCAGGCCAGGATTAATCTGAGCAAGCTGCATGTTCGTCAACGAGACTTTGGCTGCGATATTGGTGCAAGTATCTCCCGAAACAACTGTATACTTCCTAACACAATCGCCAGATGGACCTGTCGTGGGTATTCCTGGTGCAATGCAAAGTACTTCTCCCGGAAAAATGTTGCTACATCCCGAGTTGACATTTGGATTAAGAGCGAGCAGTGTATTCAGGTCGATGCCATGAGATTGAGCAATGTTGGAGCAGCCGCCTTCCGTGCTGTCTACTGTGTACACGGATGAACAGTTGACGAGAGGAGAGCCGACACAGATAGCTTGACCGGAGATCAAGTTGGCACAGATGTTCGGAGGATTGATGAGTTGGAGGTCGAAAGTGGATATGGAATTCCGCTGAGCAATTGCCTCGCAGGAGTCTCCAGGTTGGATCGTTGTGAGCTTGGTACAAGCTGTGGAAGTGGGCCCAGCTAAAAAAAGTGTCTCAGCGCTATGTTTTGAATGAGTAGTGGTGATTCACGCACGAGCACTTGTCGTCGTCGTCGTCGTCGTCGTCGTCACTGTCGTTGTCGTGCTACCTTGCGATGTAGTAATGGTGGATGTAGTTGTGGAGCTACTCCCACCGGGAGTGGTTTTACTTATACAGACCGAGAGTCCGACGGTTATAGGGCAAGTGTTAGGATCAAGTTGTGGATTGTCGGCGAGGAACTGGGAGAGGGAGATGCCGTGATTATTAGCGATATCGAAGCAACTTTGAGCAGATGGTCAGTGTAAGGCATTGAGGACGACGTGACTATAGTACTACTCACTCATCTCCAGACTGTACGACGTAAACGGGCTGGCAATCGTAGGTCGTGTCGGCTAGACACAGACTTTGACCAATTTGCAGCGTCGAACAGGGATTGTTATTCAAATGACTGATCTAAAAGAACATGAATGAAAGTGAACGACGTGCTGCAAAGTAGACTCTACCTGGAAGCTTGAGACACCCTGAGCAGCAGCAATCGCATCACAACTGTCTCCACTCTTCACGACGTAAGTCTTTGTGCACGATGCTGCGACATATGCCACGTAGAACAGAGCTAGGAGAAGGCATCTCATTACGAAGCGAGGGAGTAGAGAGCTCTCGGTTTACGACTTGACTTTCAAGACTCCTTCATGTTCAATGACTGTAACACGGATTTAACCGCTGAGGGGAAATCAAAAGGTAAGAATCTTGGTAGGCCCTCTGGCACCCTTGATAGAGAAATCTAGAAGTGAGAAGCGAGGGGTAGTAGAGCGGAGGATGGGCGTAATGCAAAGCGGATCGGCATTAATGCCGGATTCTTAATAAGAAGCTTTCTTCGACAGTACTTAGAGATAGAGCTGTAGAAAGTCGAATGGGTACTCAGTACTGCGGCCTGAGGCCCTGAGGAATGACCATCGATACTATTAGATACTGGTAGCTCCGAGAAGCAAGGGACGAGAAGTCCCGAACCCCATGGCTGATCTGACGTTCTGCGCGCCACCTGTATGTGTCTTTGTTCCCATTCGCAACACATGAATGATTCTGGCGCATCGTTGTGTACTATGCCTTGTTCGCTTCTCATTCTATATATTTCTTCAATGACTAACACCATTGTTACTTCATCTTCAACGCGGAAATCTGCGCTACTAGTACTGTTCCATTCTGTCCTCTCTCCCTCTTCCTTTGGAACAAGATGTTGCCGCATTTGGAAAGCTGGTAAAGGTCTTGTAGCATTGCCAGCTAATTATTTCTGGGACCCAAGAGCTAAAAGCATATTGAATTCCAATGTCTTGTAGGTAACTTAGACGAAATGACTAGGCCGCCGCTTTGATGCCAGAACTCGAAGGAACTTCACATTGAGGTAATAAGTAGATGAGCATTGATCAATTTATGTGCTCCCCAAGTCATAGGAAAGTCATATGGAGTCAGAAACAATACAGCCGTAACATAGAAGTGATAAATATGAGTCCAGTAGAACGCATGGTAGATAGAGGTCGAGGATGAGAGTCCTGGGAAAACTTCGGCGACGTCCGTAGGCGTCGCATGGTCATGCCCCTATTCGTCTGGCGCGTGCATGACTATTGATTGTGTGGTTATTCCGCAAATAATAGTTTTTCCCCCTACATATCAAACGCTCTCCAGCTCTCATCACAGGCTATTTCCATAGGTATGTAAGTCTATAGGGTAACTGAAGGTCGGAGGGCAGCCGGTGCGACGCACTGTGACCTGGGGAGGAGATGACGCGTTTCTGAGGGTTCGCTTTTCGGGGATCATATCTAATAGTACCCATCGACTTGGTACCGCTTTCTTCTGGCTCACTATGTCTTCTGACCGTGACGAGTTTGACTCTTCTCAGCCTGACTTCCCTGAAGACCCTTTGTCAAAGGAAGCTGATGCCCTCGTTGCCAAATTGAACGCGCAAAGAACTGGGAAGGGCGGATATGAGGTAAGGAAGGCGACACCAGGAACCGCTTACGTTTATGTAAGCGTGGCTGTGTAGCACTGCCACCCGCCAAAGTCGAGGTCCAAGAAAAAAAAACTTTTAGGTAGCGAAAACTGTAGCTAGTACAACAAGAAGTATAGTATCTGCACCCGAGATGTGAAAGAAAGCTATGGAACAGCTTCTCGTGCAGCACGGAGCATTTCGGGTGGCAAGGTACGATGTCCATGGTACCTTCGGTTGGCCCAGGCAGCCTGTGCTCCTGTCAAGCCTTCTGCATACGCGTGAATATATCTATCCGCGCGATTTGCAAAGCTATTAAGTAGTAAGAAAAAGGACAGATTAGTAAAGAGGATTGAAACCAGATAAAAAATTTGACCTACCGCCGAATCAGAACAAGTGGTACTTCATCCAGAGATTTTTTTACGTTGGTCTTCATCTCTTGCATGGTTGAAGTGCGGGGACAGCGACGGTAGGTCAACTTGGACCTACCCCAGTACAACTCAATGTAATTGAGTTCGCAATGGAATTTCGGATAATATTCACAGAGGTGACCGCGAGATTCAATGTATTCCTGGACTGCGGATTTTTGATTTACGAAATCAGACTGATAAAATAGTACCTTGCGGCAGCAGCACCTCAAGTTCGTCCGGTCCTCAAAGCAAGTCTTCGGACACGATGCATTGAGAGAGGAACCATCAGTTGACCAGAGACCCCTCTCCTTGATGATCTGTTCAGAACCTTTGAAATATCCAGGATAGGTGGGATGATCGTTGGGATAGTAAAACTCCTGTGGTGTACCATTAGGCAGAGTTCCATTGCGCATGCGGACACCGTTTCCCGGCCAGTCAGGGTGTGGACCTTTCACCATCTTGCGAGCAGAGAGTGCGTCAGCAGGACGAAATTGATGAGTCGTCGCATTGTCAAAGAGAAATAGTGCAGTCTTTGTTCCTCCAGTGCGAGACTCAAAAATATCGACTGCGTTCTCAACTTGCTTCAGCACATGCTCTCCTGTGAAGTACCCTTCACGAGAAGAACCTGCCTCAAAGAAGACACGAGCTTCACTAGAAAGTAAATTGTAAGTATGATTCCAGAGATTATATTGCAGAAACTCACTCTTCTTCGCTCTCAGGATCTTTGAGTGTAAGTCTGCCCCACTCTGTTGTTAAAAAGTCTGAAACCATCAACGAAGGGCCCTCTCCCTTGGGTTGTGGCGCAGTTGACATGTCCTCATGGTAAAATCCTCGCTTTCGGCGGTCATGGGCATAAAATGTGGATTCGTCATGAGTGATGGGAATGATTTGAAATCGGTAGGGACCCTGTGGAACAGGAAATGGTGTGGGAATGCTTTCAACCTCTCCATTGCGATCATAGAGCACCATACGCTTTTTGTACTCCATCCAACGTTTGCAAAACTCATCCCGCGATTTGACGACATCTGGTCTCTCATGACCATCCTCGTACTGTTTTCGCTTCCTTTCACCAAATCTCCATACCATCCCAACCAGCCAGCGCTCTCCAGTTCGGACACTGATGTCAGTCTTTGAACCTGGATGATGCTTCTCGACCCACGCCTTCGTTGACGGCTCCTGCAAGAACTCCACAACATTCCGGCCAGAAACATAACCCCCTTCCTCTGTTGCGGCTTTCTCCAACAAGTACACCTTGAGATGGTGTTGAAAATCCTCGTCATCAAGCATTTTGGGACGGAATTTCGGATAATGGAGAAGAGGTAGCTCGGCACGGCTAAGGAACAAATGGATCCAACTGCGAATGTTCTGTGCGTAGAACAAATTATGACCTGATGCAATAGCTGCTAATCTTGACGCTTTTGTCCAGGTGCATGGATGTGTATCGTCCAGGTACAGATTGACCGCCGCCAGCATTGCAAACAGCCGACCACGAAGAGGTAGGTCGAGTTTTGGACTTTTGCTCATCCTTTTGAGTCCGTTGCGAGCCTTGCGCAGTGCATCACGGTCTCGGAATGTCAGGGAGTTGAGGGCTTTGTCAAAACTTGGTAGATTCCCTGCAGTTCGTCGAAGATCATTGAGATGTGTATGGAGGGAGGCCGGAGTTAATGTTGGGCAAGAAAGATTGAAGTCCAGAGTGGATGAAGTGGATATAGGTAATGGGTCAATTTCGGTGAGTGGGGATGGAGGAGACTCAGCAGGTTGAGTTGTTGCTAGTGAGTCCAGAATCTGTATGCTCCCATCTTCATTCACCATCTCATCCAGCTCGCAATTCCAGGTTGGTCCATTCATGATCTCTATTTCCTCCATCTCGTCGTCTTCACTGTCTTCCTCAACCTCATCCAAATCCAAGACAGCTTTTGGCAGCTCTGTTTTAGAGGGACGCGTGAAAAACCCGGTAATAAATTGTTGTTTCCCTTCTTCTGCAATGCGACGACGAGTTTGAGCATGTCGCTGCATAGAGCGCTTGGAGTTTCCAGTCCGTCGTCTCTTTTTTCTTGTCTGATGTGATGCTAACCAGTCATTCTGTCCATCCTCTAATCGCTTCCATAGGTTGTCTAACTGCTCGGAGTTTGTGATGTCTTCAGAGTCATCCTCGTCTTCGTCCTCGCTATCAGGGTTCCATGGTGGGATAGCATGTTGCTCCAGGTCGGCAAAGCGCGCAACGATTTCTGCAGCTTCTGGGATAGCAAGTTCGGGCTCTGGTGTACAGTGGTTGGAGGGATCTGGACTCGGAGGGTCAGAGGGTTTTTTCTGGTGCTTCGGATTTTGTGTGTTTGCGAGTTTTAGAGAGGCAAGGCGAGCATTTTTGGAGTCTTTGTTTCGGGGCATAGGGAGACAACAGGGAGCTCATTTTTTTAGCTTTTTTCATTGCTGTCGGCGATACACCGATGCTGCACCATTTGTAGAGGCGCTGATCACCTTCTTTAGGAATATCTGTAATCTTATCATTTCCTTTTTAGGTATATCTATTATCTTATCTAGATTACATAAGGTGCCATAGCTCGGCCTTGATTTTTTTTTGGGTATGCGAGAAGCATCAAAAAGGTGATTTACGTTCAAAGGAAAAAAAGTCAATCTCAATCAAATTTTGGACTATTTTGTTGGTTCTGCTTCGTACGATCCCTTCTAAACTGCCATCCAAGCATACCCTACCATTTAGATTTTCAATATTGCAAGTAGTGCTGACGGAGTTTCCTCATCATCGAGAGGGCGGGACTGCTTACATAAACGTAAGCGGTTCCTGGTGTCGCCTTCCTTATGAGAGATGCTGACAGTGTAGAAGGGAAGAGCTGAGTTGGGGGCAGCGTAAGCGACGTGGAAGACGAAGGACGCGCAGTAGACAGTACGGAGTCAAGCTATTTTTATTATTGTTTGCTGTATTCTACTGAGATCGATCGTGCCCCGCGAGTCTCGTTAATTTTGCAAACTGCTGTAATTGTGACGGCGCCATTCTTTTGGACCAATCTATGATCTTTGCACCTGCTTCGCTACAACTTGCAGTTCTGGGCCTCCCTCTAGTTGCGATGCCTTATGGACTGTTTTATAGAATGTTCTGTCACCCTGGTTCCTTGCAATTTGGTTTGGCTTTTCGAATTTCAACTCGCATCAGTTGATGCTTTGGATAGGGAAGGACTGGGAAGGTTCGACGCGTCTGATACATGTCATACGCTTTTGCCTTGACGTCGCTGGAGAGATCGTACTAACCACTCTTCTTTCTGCGAACCCGCCACTTTAGTTCGCTATCCAAGCACACAACCTCGCTTTGGTCCGACAGCTAGAACCACTCACGCCGTTGGGAGTTGGATGTTTACCCACCGGGCTCGGAATCATGTCATCGATGCAGACTCTTCTGACGATACGTTTATTGAATTCCTAATTAATTCAAGAACGCTCGCTCTTTACGAGCAACGGATCCGACCAAAGCGCCAGAGGACCGAACCCTTTTAATCCTTCCTGACCATATGCTCAGGAATAAGGACTCAGACTCCGACAAGTGCAATGGATATGATGCTTTGGAATGGGTTCTAATAGATTACCACAAAATAAGCAAAGGATTCAGGTCCTGGTCAGGAATGCACTATGTATACGACGACACACTTACTACTACTAGTACTATTTAGTTCTATCCCCTACGAAAATCTACTGCCCTTCTATACATTTCTGCGCGGCCAAGCTAACAGGACGTACAGGATTACATGCTGAGTTATCCACCACTCCCCAAGTAAGATCCTCGTTACACCTCCTCATCTGAGTTTCTTGCGGGAAAGCTGAATCCGAAGAACAGAGTATCTCGGCGTCTGAGTTGGCTGAGGTTGCTGCCCAGTCACCGTCTTTAGGACAGGTTGGGTAATATTCGAGGAGTGTTTTGGTTAGGGCGAAATCTGTGGTGTCTAGATCAACTGCCCATAGCTGAAAGATAAATAGATATTAGAAAGAGGCTGTAGAGACGAAAAAAGTGAACTGGCTTACCATGGCTCCTCGAAGTCCTTTATTATTTATAATTTCCACCTTGGCCTGGAAGGAATTCTCATCGTCGTAGCTGACCGGGGAGGGAGAGTTATTGATGATCAACACTCTTCAGAAAAGCAAAGGATACATACCCAACCCACTGATCATCAAAGACCAAGAAATACCCATCCTGAGAAGCAAAGTTTACCGCCGTCGAGAGCATGTTTTGGGAGCCTAGAGCGTCGATAATCTCCTTGATTTCGAAATAGGCTAGGAAACCATCCTGACAACAGAGAAGCTCGGATGAGACGAGAGTATATCCTATGTTATGATGAGCAGCACGAACCTCAGCGGTACACCTTCCTGATATCCCTGCTGTCCCAGTACAACCGGGAGAGGTGCATGAAGGATCGTCAATTGTCCAGATGCGACCGTATAAGGGTATTCCGGCATTAATTTTGCTACCAGGGACTCCAGCATTGAGGTACAAGTCGATGGCCGAGGTGAAAGACCAGCCTGTAAATGATTTGAGTGAGATAATTCTTCGCCACGCAAGAGAACAAAAGAAAAGAGAAAGCTACATACCTTTCTGAAGGGTATCTGCAATAGGTGCCTGTGAGTCCATACGAGGATCCCAGTTTCCGTAGAAGTCGTATCTATCCGAAGGGAAGCGTCAACGACATTTTTTCAAAGAAAGAGCTTGCACCAACGTCATGAGATTATACCAGTCAATCTGGTCACTGACAGCCTTAGCCTATATACTTGATTTGAGTATTTATGAGCGTTACAGGGAAATACCAACCCACCCACCTGAATGAGGTTAAATTTATCTGGATCGGCTGGCGCAGCGACGGTAATGAGAAGCTCGTTCTTTCCGGAGGAAGCAGCCTCTGCACGAGCAGCATCCCTCATTTCTTTAACCCTGTAATAAGGTGACAGTTAGGCGAGCTGAGCAATATACATGGCTTCATCACTCACAGAGATGTAAAATTCTCTGTATCGGCGGACGTTCCGCCTCGGGTAGGGTCACCCACGTATTCCCAATCCTTTGATACAGAGTCAGAGAAAGATTAGAACGCCAAACGCAGCAAAAAAGCTGCCCAAGACACTCACAATATCGATTCCATCAAAACCTAAATCACGAGCCCACTTGATACAGCTCTGTATAAATGTTGAGCGGGAACCTGAGGTCGAAGCCATTTGAGAGAAGAATGTTGAGTAGTCGATGTTTCCGGTAAACTTGGAAGGACCATCATTCATAGTCCAGCCGCCGACACTGAAACTTGTAGTAATGCTGGGGTTGAGGCCTTTAACCCATTTGTTGAAACGCATGGAAAGGTCCAAATCGTCGTATTCGTGAGGGACGATTGAGTTGTTGTTGGCCATGAAGACAAAGGCATAGTTGAGATGAGTGTAAAGGAATGGGTTGATCTGAAATTCTCATAGGTATTTGTGAGGAATACGGAGAGGACGTCATAACGAACATTTTCGGGAAGGAAAGACTGGTTCTTGTCGCATGAAGGAACGGATGGGTCAAGGCCCCGGTATTGGCTAGGTGGCATTTAGTACACTGATATCGCAGAAAGTACCGGAGAACGTACGCCCAGTTAGAAAAGTATCCGACGAGTTGTCTTTGATCGGAAGAATGTCAGAAACATCTCGTTAAGAAGGGCATCAGAAATGACTGACTTTGTTGCAAAGGTATTGTCGGGAGGTTTGAATAACTTCGACGTGTCGATACTAGGGGGCTTGGGTCCTTGCGGTGGAGGAGCTTTGATGATCATCAGCGACGTGCAGACACGAAAACACAAGAGCTGACTTACGAGGTCCATCATTAATGCACTGGGCTTGACAGCGTTGGCTTGTTAGGCAGTACTCTGCCGTTGTCCCGCAAAATCCAGCATTAGAGCAGCATTGACCGGTGGGACAGAGCGCTCCATTGTTTTGAGAACCACAGTTCTGACCGTAAGCGGTCTGGGCGATGAGAGCAATGGCTACAATGAGGAGCCGACACATGGGGGGCGAAGATTCTCGTCCTCATGCTAGACGTCCTCATATCTGTGAAGCAACTCAGTGAAGACGGAGGGGTGTTCCGGGGTCCTCAGGAACTGAATGAGCGAAGCGGCTCGAGGGATAGGTGACCGAATAGGTTTACGAAAGGGACCATATAGTAGACCATTGTGATTCCTGATAGGGGTGCCTATAGTTCATTTGTCAGTAGTACGGATATGCCACAAGGTATCAGGAATCCAGATATATGGATGCATATCCGTATCCCTCGAGCGGATATTTTGGCGTGTTGGAGAAAGTTTGTCCCTTACCACGTTCAACTTCATCGCCGCACAAGCCCAATTTGCTCCACAATATTCTCAACCAATAACTATCCAAGCTGGTAGCATCAAAATGTCGTTCTTACAGCAAGCTCTACCACCCCTTCTGTCTCTCAATTCGGACTCGTATGGCACCCAAACCTGCGCGAGTCTTCCTTACTCTTTTTCTTCTCTCCTTTTACCGCTGCTTCTCTGATGCTCTCAAAATCTCTCGAAGTCCTTCGCATTCACCAACAAGTGGGCAATTGTCTCTTCATGACGCGTTCCATATCATAGACAGCGACAATGACGAGTTCATAACCGTCTCTGAGCTGCACGAGGCGGCTGGGTTCCACTGGAGTGACATCGAAGCAGCTAATCGCGCACGGATCACCTTCAACCTTGCTCATCCAATTGACTTTGTATCTGCCTATGACACCGACGGTGAGTCTAGTTATATTCTCAAGTCGTGCAAACTTTGACATTACAAAGGTGATGGCCAACTGTCAAAGGAGGAATTCGCTGTACCTATGCAAGAAGTTCAAATGCGGACGTCTTCCGAATGCAGACATCTCTCTGAGCGACTAGATACTTGTAAAACATCACAGACATTGAAATGTTCAGGTAGAGAGACCTTCTGTCATCTACAATGACCGGCAAGCTGACATACATTCCCTCACCAGCATATCTCAATGCAGCGGAGTACATGTGTCGCCTGGATCACCGCAACATAATCGAACAATGCATTCTCAACTCACCATGTGCATCAATCTGTGACTGCGTTGCCCAAGCCGAGAAGGCTGCCCATGGAAAGGCTACTCTGGTTCTGCAGTATCCTGACGGTAGCCAGGAGTTTTCCTCGGACTCTCTTCTCATGGCAAACTCGACAGAGGTAGGACATCCCCAGAAGCGATTTTTCTTCCTCTTCCTCGGCTTGGTCATAGCCACAATACTCAACATCGCCGTCACCTCTGCTTTGATCAGTATCTCGGAGATCCAGCAGCAGACGGGTGTGGAGGTCGGATTTATGAACTTTAATGTGAGTGATAGAAATGAGTCCTATGTCCCGTTGGTCTAATATGGCTTTCGTGCAGGTATGGGACAGTGGCTCTGGAGACCCTCCTCCTTCATGCAGTGTTTATGTCTTCTGGAGTGTAAGAATGTCCTTTGCTGTCTTTCTCACCGATCGGAGCTAACGAGAGCTGCAGACAAGCTGTGGTGCCATCTCAAGTAGCAAAGCTCGTGGGTGTTCTAACGGTGGCACACGACTGTATCAGAATTCTTGCAAAGACCATTTCAGGTTTGTACATGTATCTGACTATTCAGAAACTTATAATAAAGGAAACGGACATTTCTAGATACGGTAGTCGAGGATGCGGCTTCCTCGATCTGGGCTGCAGAAGTTTATGTTATGCTATCAATGACAATGGATGCCCAGTGAGTGCCTTCCTTTCTTTGTTCTCATCTCTATGTTTCTTTGTTGCTGACTTCTTCTGCACTTCTTTCAGTGCTCGATCTTTGATAGATGGACGGAACAGGTATGAGCAACCACTCTTTGTTTATGGACATACCGAAATTTATGTCATTCTAACGACTAGGATAACATTGATTACCCGGGTAACGACATCGAGACATTACATGTCGCACATCTCAGCGACTGCCGAACCGCCTGCGCATCCAGTCCTCAATGTCTCGCTTTCGTTGTACCTCCATCAGACGGCACCGAGAATCAAATCGTGCGCTTCTCTCTGCAGTATTGATCTGTTATGCCGCTGACCAACTACTTGATCATATAACAGAACTGCTTCCTCAAAGGCGAATTAGGTAGCTTTAAGAAGAGCACAGGGTCCATCAGTTTCCTGAAGGTTCTCGCCAACCACAATACGTGTCCAAACAGTCTTGTCGGTTCCGATGGCGACTTTGGTATATTTGATCGGCGGGGGGAGATGTCGCTCCCAAAGAATGCATTGATACCTCGCATAAACGATGATGGAATGTGAGCTCTTGAACTTTTCAACTGGTCCCCATGTACCTCACTAAACTCAATTCTCCAGAAACGGCAAACCATTCCCCTTTGATCCCACGGACGAAAGGGTGAGTGTCAGCACTGTGGCAAATGTTTTACTGCTGGTATTGAAGAATAGAGTAGTTCTTTATCATCGCTCGTTTCCTTCAAGCTCTGTATCAAGCCGGGAGCCTCTGGATTAATCGTGAACAAGTTCAAAGAACCTCTTTGGAGGGTAGGTCCCCACATCAACATGGGATCTCTGAGACCAGAACTGACAACGACCTCCACAGCGACTCTGACAGCGATTGGTGCCAACCAGCTCACCCCCTCGGCTGGTGACCCCGTCGCAAACGCCGACAGCCCTCGTTGGCGAGTGAGCGACGGCTGGCGCGTACTTAACGTTTTCCGAAGCCTCCTGTTCATTGCTCAGAGCAGTAACACCCCCGTCGCAGACTTTGTCAACAGGCAGCCCACATCAAACGACGACGACCTCAACCGAGCTGTCATGCCCACCAGACTCCGCACCCTCTTCATCGCAAACGAGCAAACCATCATCAACGGCCAGCTTTCCTGGGCTGGAGCGAATGGCGGCCGAACGACTGCATACCCTGGTATTGAGGCTGTCCATGGTGGGGGAAGCAATCTGGGGTATTATCAAGGTGGCTCGATTGGTCCTATGCCTTTGGAAGCTGCGTTTATCATGGCGACGCAGTTGGCTGGGATAAACTTCGGAACAATGGCACAGAGATTTGGAGATATTCCAGTTAATAGGCCTGTACATTGGTTGAATGCGATAGCGACGGGAAGCACTGGCAATCCGGATGCGCCAGTGTGTTTGAGGGAGTATAGGCAGGGAGAGGAGTTTAGTGACAGATCGAGACGTTTAGGGTTCATGACCAGGAATGGGATTGCGACCGGTGGACCGGAGGAAGGGTTTTATGTTATTGTGAGTTCCAGTCGGTTTCCTTGAGTTTGTCATCTTGAAGTGGTGCAACCAGTAGTTCGGTAACTGACTTTTCGTTGCAGATTGACGTGGATGGCGAGAGGGTTGAAACAACCAATCCTGACCGGAACGTGTTCGTGTTTGCGGTGCACAGTGAGTTCTTGCCTTCATCTCCTTATTCTTCTCATCATTCATTCACCAAAACTAAAACTAGCCATCGATCCCCGTTCCCGAATCAACGTCCCCAACCTAAACACCCTCCGAAACCTGCAATATACGTCATTCGACCCCAACGCCTCTCCCGACGCCAGACCCGATGGCCCGACCAATCAAGCACAGCAGAGATTTTTCGCTCATGCACATGCGGCGATCTTGCCGTACGCTCAGGTTAGGGCTTTCATGGAACAAGGTGGGTTGACTGTTTTGCTTGTTAGCGGAACTACCAAATTGATACGTCTGTTTATGTGTAGATCCTCAGGATGCGAACCGCGTAGCCTTTCCGCAATATAGGCAGATTGGGTCGTTCCATATGTGCTGTGTTTCTTTCTCTTCTCTCGCAGGATTCGATTTGACTTGACGACCCGTTTTGTTGTTTGCAGATATATCAACTCTGAGACTGAGAGTAACATCCATCCAAGGCAGGGCTATCTGAATCAGGATAACAAGGGCGGGGGACACGACGAGCTGTAGATAAGGCATTGCTTGTTGGGTAATTGGCACTGTCGTAGTGTTCTGGAGGATTACTTTAAGATATCACTCATGTGTATAGAATTCATCACATTGGCCTAGCAGAGAAAGCAATGAGTTATATTTTCCCCCGGAATTTCGTGGATTGAGGGTGAGAAACTGGTCGCGGATCACTGACACGCTCCTTCACGCGTCTCTCTCCTCTGCCTTATGTCCCTAGCAGGCTTGCAATTTACCGAAAGTGACTGGGAGGCTCTCAAGAAACTCAGTGACCTTGGTCGAAGCATCCAACCGTAGCCGGAACGTGCTGCAAAGTCAAACCTACGACCCAAAAATGGTGGAAGCTTGAAGGAAAACGTGCAGCAAAGCGAGGCTAGGTGAGAAGATAGAGATAGTTCATTCACAGAAAAGGGCCAGCTACTCGCAAGACGCCTCCGATAGAGAACGGCGTCTGTTGGTGCTATGAAAACGCGTTCAGGATCGTGGAGGAGGGTCGCAATAAGTTCCACAAGCTACCAGCCATTTTCCGTCGTTTACGATATCTCATTCGCATCTACTACGACTACCGAGTAACTCAGGACCAGACACCAGAATCAAGTACTGCGACTTCCCAACAGTATTCGAGATGACTCTCACCCTCTATATACCTCCAACTTTTCCTCGTCTATGGGCTTTGATGGCCGCTGGTGGTCTATGATGACGGACTGAGCTCACTTTACGGCGATTGGGTGCGTGGATTTCTTTTCTTTTGCAATGCTTGGACTGATTACTCGTGTAATTAATGCAGGTGAACAGCTCTTGTGTCAAACTTTGCGAGACCACCCTGCAGGAACTGCCAGCTTCTGCTTGGGAGGACCAGACGAAGACCTCAATGCTTTCTATCACCCGTGCTTTAACATCCAAGATGGAATGGTCGGATGAAGGCAAAAACATTGTGGTATGTTACCGTCTCTCATTTCCAAAACCCAACTTCTCAATATTCCACTCTTTTCACTTCAGAGACACTCAATCTTCGCCAAAACCCTCTTCTACATGTACAAACATTACGGTCTCGCACCCTTCAGCACTCCTGGCAGGCACGAAACCTGGGAAACAGCCGTTCTTTTCCACTTCTTTTACCACTTGAGTTTCATTTATTCCGAGTTATAGGTCACAAATAGAATGGTACGGTCCCTGTAAGCGTCGTACCAATCTGTTTTATGAACTTCAAGGCTGCGTAGTATCGGTTATCCTTTTTGCATGTCTGGCCCTCTCAACTCTCCCAGTGACCGTCTGAACGTCGACAGCAAGACCTTGAGCGAAGAACTTGCCTTCTTGAGCCTCGCTGCAGGCAAAGGGCAAGAAGAAATCTCCCCTTTGGAACGTTGCTGATGCAATCATCAGGCTTAGTCGGAGGGTAGAGGCTACTTGCTGCGTCCAAGACGTCGTCCGGAATTGACGCCGACTTGGAAAGGCACGAAGAAGCTTGCGCATGATTATGAAGACGGACAGACCGTTAGGGTGCGCCGTGTCCCAACATCGGTTGTTGTCAAAGCCTTGCTCATCATTCTGAACAGGAAGAGTATCATCTAATGAATGCTTGACGTCCATCGGATGGTGCAATTGTCATGCTGAAAAACAATCAAAATTCCGAATAATACGAAGGAGCTGGACATGGCACGTCTACTCGTATCAGAACCTTGCCGTTCAGACCCACCCTCCCAGAATCATTTGGTCTTGTTTATGCACCGCTCAACTGTTCTCCTCCTCCACCATCCACCATCATCTATATTCTTTAGTTTTCAAACATCAGTATCCCAGAGCAGAGCATTTGAAGGAAATATGCTTACCGACTACTATAGAATTCTTTGTCCAGATTTATTCGCCCAGGCAGTGGCTCTTTTGGTCTCGTCACTCTTCAATTTTTTGATTAATTCGAGCCGGGACTCAGGGCCGAAGGCCCGAAATCTACCCCATTGTTCCCCAGAACGCAGCCTTCAAGACACCGCAGCAGACAGACCTGCCCGGATTCATCGGAAGTCAGCTTATTTTAGACCTTTTTTGTGTCTCTTGCGTAGATTCTTAGAGGGCGACAAATAACTATGGCGCGCCCGGGATTCGAGGGTATTAAGCGAATCGGCTGGCGTGGTCGCCAGGCAGCTGGCTGGTCCACCAGCTTGTGATTTTTGCGGCAGAATAGGTGTTGATCCACGGCACTTGCACCGTAAAATTTTACTTAACACCCTCCCACTCCTTGTATGAAACCAGAACCGTTCACAATTTCCTCCTCCGGCAAACACAAAAACAATTTTGATCTTGGCTCGTGTCAAGCTTCTTCCTTTCCGTCGATCCCGGGACGATGATGTACTATCACCTTGCTACGTACATCGGAATGCCTCCCGGACGCCCGTCGGGATGCCTCTCTCAGATTCGGGTGATAAATTCCTTCTCCTCCGGAGTGCTCTGCAACATATAAAGGGCTCTGTGATGCAGCGAAGGTCCAATAGCCGTTTAGTTAAAACCGTTTACTCACTTTTCTTCACTCTTCTTCACTCATGGCTATCTTGGACACTCGTCCATCAATGAAGAATGATGAAGACACGAAACTTGAACACCCAAGGCTTAGCAATTTAGATTCTTCCGCCGAAGCCATAGAATGTCCAGACGGTGGTCTGGAGGTATGGATTTTCCTTAGTAAATTCACGTTTTGGGCTCATGTATATGCACTGCAGGCCTGGCTGGTCATTTTTGGGTGTTTTCTAGCCAACTTTGCGACTTGGGGAGTCATCAATTCTTATGTATGTCGCACAACCTTCTTCTGTGATTCACAATCTGAAGTGACTCACCTCCAACTCTCCCAGGGCGTCTTTCACGACTACTATGCGACTGTCCTACTCCCCAATTCGTCATCTTCCACGATCTCTCTAATTGGCGCGCTGCAGCTTTTCTTCCTATATGGATTTTCTCCTATTGTAGGCAGGATTTTCGACCTGTATGGATCAAGGGTAAGTCTGGTTCTTTGTCATTATGCTGGAATGTGGGCTCAACGGATTCGTTCTGCCCTTTAACAGATTCTTCTTCCACTGGGTTCCGTAATCACCGTAATATCGCTCATGCTAGTTTCCTTATGTCAAGTCAACCAAACATACCAATTTTTCCTTGCTGATGGACTCCTGTTCGGTATTGGAGTGACTCTTATGTGGGTGTCTTTCTCACCTATATATCACCGACACTAAATTCCTTCTGTTCAGATTTACTCCAGCGATCACCGTCGCCGGCCACTGGTTCGACAAGAAAAGGCCCTTCGCGATCGGCGTCATGGCCTCTGGAAGCTCTGTCGGCGGTGTCGTCTGTCCAATCATTTTACAACGATTAATTCCAAAAGTAGGATTCGGATGGGCCGTCCGAGTCATGGCGTTTGTTGTTTTAGGATGTCTGATTTTGTCGTGTGTGACTATCAAGACGAGGCTTCCGCCGAAAAGTCGCTTGGATCGTTTTGATGCTGGTGCTGCGGGAGCAAGAGTAGGAGCAAGAGAGGCAGGGGGAGAAGGGCAAAAGGGCGCTTGGAGAACTAGTTTGGTGGATCTAACTGGTTTCAAGGACCCGAAGTTTTGTTTGGCTTGTGCTGCGACGTTTATGTACGTGGTTTTTGCATTGTATCCTGAATCTCATATATGGACTGACATCAACTTGCAGCTTGTTCTACGCCCAGTTCATCCCCTATTTCTACATCGAGGCCTACGCGAAATATCGTCAAGTCGACTCTACCATCTCCCAATATGTAGTAGCCATCATGAACGGGTCAGCCGTTCTGAGATTGCCCCTTTGTTTTTTGGCTGTGAAATACGGAACGTGAGTCCACTACACTTATGCTTTTTTTTCATTTTGGCATCCTCGTTGACATAAATTACTTGGCGGACAGCTTAAACATTATGGTTCCTTCTACCCTTATCTCGGGGATACTCGTCCTGGCAGTATGGCTACCTTCTAGAGGTGCTGTTCCGATCGTAGTGTTTGGATCGCTATATGCCATTTTGTCTGGTCAGCAAGAGATCTTATTTTCTAATCCAAGTGAGCGATGCTGACGCTTTTTCTAGGTGTACTCCTTGCGTTGCTACCAGCGTGGATTGGGGCCATGTCACCCCCCGAGCGATTTGGTGGACGACTAGGTCAGCTTCTGATTCGTTAACCTCCACTCTTCAACCTTGACTTTATTTGCTCACTCTATCCTTCAGGTTGCGTATATTTCTTCGCTGCAGTTGCTTCCCTGGTAGGCACACCCACTGCCGGGGCATTTGTCAAAGACCGAGAACATCCCGGATACACGTCTCTGATACTGTTTACCGGACTGATGATTTTGGCTGGGAGTGTGATCCTGGTGATTGCGAGGGTGCTGGATTCCAGGAGGTTGTGGTACAAAGTATGATGAAATCTATTGTATTTTATCCGATAATATGGCTGAAGCTAATTCTCATACCAATTGCGTGTCATGTTGTTTTGAACTGGCAGTCACTCTTTGGCTCTCTGGCTGCTCGCCATCTTCGAAAACCAAAGCAAAAATTCGAGTCTACCCCACCCCGGTAGGCAGCCTATATAATTGGCGAAGACAGACCGAGCTGCAAATTGAAATATTTGTCGAAGTCAACTTGATAAACCTACATTCCATGAACTTGCGTCCAAGGTCCGAGTCGTCTTAGTGACCTTCCTTATGTTTTCATTTTTTCCTTACTACTAAGTTCCCAGCTTCTCTCGTGCTAGCGGACAAGATCAACTTGATTATCAAGACGAACGATGATATTTCCAAAGCACTCTTCTTGCGTAGGTCTTTCGAGATCTCAAGTCGTTCATATATATTACTAACACCAAGTTCTATTTAAAGATGAGCGCTCCGAACTGCACGGACGCCCGATGAATTGATTCCACCGGCAAAATCAAAGCTGCTGAACGGTGTCCGCTCGACTCGTCCTCAGCTTAACAATACGATTAGTCTTCACTCTCTCTGGAGTGTCCGCACTCTGTAGCTATATAAAAGACTCTGCAATGCAGACAGAGGGTCCAACAACCGTGTACTAGTCTCTTCCAGATATGGCTACCTTGCACACTCTCCCATCAACAACGAATAATGAAGTCGAACACCGAAAGCTCGGAAGTCCAGATCCTTCCGAGGGCATAGAATACCCAGATGGTGGTCTGGAGGTATGCACTCTC
Source organism: Tetrapyrgos nigripes (assembly GCA_013368315.1). Taxonomy (NCBI): domain Eukaryota; kingdom Fungi; phylum Basidiomycota; class Agaricomycetes; order Agaricales; family Campanellaceae; genus Tetrapyrgos; species Tetrapyrgos nigripes. Next base: position 49,642 of record JAACJM010000212.1, on the reverse strand, counting down.
CCCCTGTCCATATACCTTTCTAATCCTTTGTACCACAGGCCTGGCTGGTCATTTTTGGGTCATTTCTAGCCTTCTTCGCGACTTGGGGAGTCATCAATTCTTATGTATGTCGCTTAACTTTCTTCTGTGATTCACACGACTGACTCACTTCTCAATTACACAGGGTGTCTTTCAGGAGTACTACACGACTGTTCTACTCCCCAATGAGTCGTCTTCCACAATATCATTGATTGGCGCATTACAATTATTTTTCCTGTATGGAGGTGCTCCTGTTGTAGGGAGGATTTTTGACCTATATGGACCGAGGGTAAGGCTACTTCCTGCCTCTACAATGGATCGAGGCCTCAATCAACTCACCCTGCTCTTTCACAGGTTCTCCTTCCACTGGGTTCCATGATCACAGTAATATCGCTCATACTGGTTTCCTTTTGTCAAGTCAACCAAACATACCAATTCTTCCTCGCTGACGGACTGCTTTTCGGTATCGGAGTGACTTTAGTGTGGGTGTTGTTTTTCTACTTCAAATATGTGTCATCCAATCTTATATCTCTCTCTTTCAGATTTACCCCAGCCGTCGCCGTCGCCGGCCACTGGTTCAACAAGAAGAGGCCCTTCGCCATCGGCGTCATGGCCACTGGAAGCTCTGTCGGTGGCGTCGTCTGTCCCATCATTTTACAACAATTAATCCCAAAAGTAGGATTTGGGTGGGCCGTTCGAGTTATGGCATTTGTCGTTATGGGATGTCTCATCGTCTCGTGTGTGACGATCAAAACAAGACCTACGCTCAAGAGTCGGTTGGGTGTTGATGCTGTAACAGCAGGAGCAGGAAAGAGAGAGCAAAAAAGAATTTCGATAACGGATTTGGTGGATCTAAGTGGTTTCAAGGACCCCAAATTTTGTTTAGCCTGCGCTACGACGTTTTTGTACGTGGTCTTTTCATCGTCGCTTTCTGAGAATCTACGTTGACTGACTGACCCCCAATTGCAGCCTTTTCTACGCTCAGTTCATCCCCTACTTTTACATCGAAGCCTACGCAAAATATCGTCAAGTTGATTCTGTCATCTCGCAATATGTGCTTTCCATCATGAACGCTTCTGCGACACTGAGATTGTTGGTGTGTTTGTTGGCCGTAACCTACGGAACGTGAGCATACCTGTGCTTTTGTTGGCTTTGGCACCGTCATTAACATGCATGCCTTAACCGTATAGGTTAAACGTGATGATTCCTTCAACCCTCTTGTCAGCCATACTTGTTTTGGCAGTATGGCTGCCTTCTCGAGGTGCTGTTCCGATAACTATATTCGCAGTGCTATATGCCCCTTTGTCTGGTAAGAGATCTTCTTTCCTAGTTCAAGTGATTCAGTGAATGACGTTGATGCTGTTTTCTTTCTCAGGTGTCTACATTGCCTTGTCACCAGCATGGGTCGGTGCGATGTCACCACCTGAGCGATTTGGTGGACGAATAGGTTAGTTTTGTCTATCTATGCAGTTTCGACTTCAGTTTTGCTCACTTACATCACTTTCGTCCTATGTATTCTGCAGGCTGTATGTGGTTCTTCGCTGCAGTTGCTTGCCTGGCAGGCGCACCTACCGCTGGAGCATTTGTAAAAGATCGCGAACATCCCGGGTATACGTGGTTGATGTTGTTTACTGGACTGATGATTTTGACTGGGGGTGTCATTCTGGTGATTGCGAGGGTGTTGCATTCCAGGAAAATATGGTATAAAATTTGAGGAGATCAGAATTACTTACCTTGACTTGCTGACTTTTCTATCCAACGACTCTCTTTTACTTGGCACTGATTACATGTATTTTTGGAATTGCCTAGATGAGCTTCTTACCTGTAGAGACCCAACGACTCCCTTCTAATTGGCACTATATTATTGGATGTGTTTTTGGATTTGGATTGCTTTGTCTAGATACTTACATCTACTGTACAGACTTCTACTTGCACAGAGTACATTTCAGGAGACTCCTGTGTCCTAATAATTCCATATCGAACCAAAAGCACCCACAAAAATGCTCGAAAAATGTCCTCCTTCAACCGGAATACAGTTCGTGAAAGACCCGATGGATGTATAGCGGGTAGATGCACTCCCCAGCAACCTCAACCGCAACCTATACCTCAGCAGAGCCTACACGAACCACTGTTAGGTACCAAGACTAGCCTGTGCACATACCTAACCCCCAAAACCCAACGTCAACCCCAAACTCGGCCTCAGCCATCTCACTGCGGCATTGGTATAGGCATATCCACTACCGGATGAAGTGGTTGAGGTAAAGGCAGCTTCTGCAGCTTCATTGCGCTACTAACCATGAAGCTGCTGGTAGTTCCATCGCCCTGGATAGTAAGTAGCCAGTCAGCAAAACTCGACATAGAGATACAAATTCCAGTGTATGGGCAGAAGACCAAACCAAAGAAAGAATACTCACAATCATGTCATGAGGGAATCCAGGATTGAACGGAAGGATGCTCTCGAGGAATTTGATCTGCTCGGGAGAAAGAGTAATATCGAGAGCCTCCAAGTTTGCCATTAGATGTTCCACTTTGCGACCGCCGACGATGGGAAAGACGTAAGGTGTCTTTTGCATGACATATGCAATAGCGACTAAGGACAGCAAAAAAAAAAAAGAAATCAGTCAAAAGCGGAGACTAGTGCAACACAACAAAATCACCCGAAGTAATATGCTTCGCCCCAACCTCATCCGCAACCTTCTCCAACGCATGAGACATCTTGACCTCATCCTCTGTGCGTTCCCACTGAGGTCCCTGGATCGTCCTTCCCCTCTCACCTGTCTCCCTGCGACGTGCTTCTTCCTCGTCTGTTCGAAGTTTACCTCCACCGACGACTTGCCAGGGTGCAAGTGCCAAACCGAGAGACCGAGCCATAGGGATGATGTCTCGTTCGAAAGAACGATCCATGACGTTCCATTTGCCTTGGTAGATACAAAAGGGAATTTTGCCCATGCATTGAGCGTATTGGTTGGCTTGGGAGACAATCCATGCGGGACTGTCAGAGATGCCCTGGTAGAAAACAAGAATAAAAAAGAATTGAGAGTCAATCAAATGAGATTTGATATGAAAATGGTAGAGTTGAAACTCACCAGATACAAAACCTTTCCCTGTATCACCAGCGTATGAAGCGCATCCATCACTTCTTTGACCGACGTCTCATACTCCCACCAATGGACATAGAGGATATCGATGTAGGTTGTACGAAGTTTTTTGAGCGAGTCATTGACACTGACGTAGAGATTTTTGGCGCTGTTCCCGACGTAGTTGGCTTTGTTCAAGATAGTGGGATCACCACGTTTATAGTTGGTTGTGTACTTCGTTGTTATTACGAGCTGATCGCGTATACCACGAGCTTCTGCCCATTCACCGATGTATATCTCAGAGGTCTCGTCTTGACTGCGATATCAAGATTCAAAAGTCAGTCATGGTGCGTTTCTTCCTAGTCAGAGCGTCACTCAAGTTAGAAAAAACTTACTAGTTATTGGCAGTATCGATAAAGTTACCACCCAAATCGAAATACGCATCAAGCAACGCGAAACTTCTCTCTTTGTCCATGGAACCCATTACTGTGTTCCATTTATCGCCAATGCTCATAGCTCCGAGACATATGGGAGAGACATGGACGCCAGCAAGGGGTGAAAGAGTTCGGTATACCGCAAGTTTGGAAGGAACTTTGATAGGAGCGATTAAGGAAGACATGGTTATACTGATTCGGCTCCAGCAATCAGGACAAGCTTGAGGGTGAGATAAAAGTGCAATGTCCACAATCGAGGTTCTCAAGTGTATTCAAAGTGCATCATACCAATTAGGGCGAAGGGAACTTCAAATATGAAAGGGGTCGTGTCACTATGTGAGTACAGAATGTTGTACACGTAGTCTTGTAAGGCTCACCAACTTACAGATCATTTGTAGTTTATGAGCCGTTCAGAGCGCACTCGAAACAGGACCAATACAAGTGAACGACTTGTCTTCACTGCACTTCAAAGCCGGTTCTCCGGGCTTGAAACAGGATTCCTGGCTCCGACATCACTCATGCGCATATGTTTCTGGGATCAACTTGAACGCACTTCATGGGGGAAAAATCCCTGTTGGGAAGTGGGACGAGACGGCCTGTACCCTGCACACTGCTTATGGGAATCGTTGGCCTTGCGTTCATCCTGTCGCTAGTAAGTTTACCCCTTACTCCTGTAGCTCATTTCAATTCTCGTCAGTTCCATTGAGGTTTCTTCTTACCAAGAGAGCTGGCAAGGTTAATGTTATTTCCAGGTGAGCATCTATCTGAAGGCCTAAATAACCAGAAAGGCCTTTGAATCATCCATCTAGACGACTAAGTATCTCTTTTCAGGTGACGTATGCGATCAGGTAGTAAAGCAGATAGGGAACGTAGTAAGCAGTGTTCATCCTTGACTTGCAGCCTGCTTCTGATCACTGCGCGTTTTTTGGAAATGAGAAAGGCTCTACTGATTGACAACCCTTAGCTGTTAAACTCAGACCAAGGTCGCACCGATACTGAGGGCAGACCTACCAAGTGCGTGATTGACGATGTTTTGCTGCAATTACAGTCGATTTGCGTATACGTTGTAACAATCCTACATGTACATATCGAAGAGACACACGTAAACACCTCTTCGAAATCATACCTTGAAATTGATTGTTCTCGACTCGGTTTCAATATCTGAAATGAACCGGTTCCATTGAAGGACGCCTTGCAGCGTGCACAGTACCTGGAAGCAGTGACACGCAGCGAGTAAGCAACCACCATCATCGGTTCCCATTTGTACTATCCTCATAAACTGGACTAGTTTCTCTCATTTCGCGACAGCACAGTATACTTGCAGAAGATCGATCAGTGCATAGTTCGCAGCTGCGGCGGCGCTGCGCCGACGAAGCGGATAGCTCATACCCAAGGTAGACAGACCGCTGACGGATGATCTCTCCAAAGTCAGTCTCCTGAGTGAGTACTCCTTTCTCAATGCTCATATGACAGCTTCATAATGGCAGTCCGTTAAACTTTTTTGCCCCAATTATTGTCCAGTGACTACTGGTGCTGTACCGCAGTAATATATAACACCGATCATTTAAAGATCGACATTGTAGACAAGGCGGTTTTTCCAGATTTCCGCTCTTTTTCTCCTTGAACCGCAACTACCCCACCATCGTTGCAATGTCCCAAGGCGAGCGAGCATCGATTCCACCACCAGCTTCGAGCCCCATACCATCGAGATTGCATCAGTGGAGAACAGCAAGATCACCAACGTCGCTTTGTACTCTGGTCGTGCCGAAATAACTCGCTCATATACTCTTCTCGTGAATATTGGGCAAAATCAGATTGTGATTAATGGGTTACCGTCTGTTATGGATAGGGAGTCTCTAAGGTGCGTTGGAAACATTTTCATTTTTTTTCCGCTAAAAATCCTCATCTAAAACTTTTCAGGGTCCAAGGTCAAGGAGGAGAAGCCACCATTCAAGATGTCAATGTCTCAGACGTTCCTGTGCCTCCTCCGGTCCCGAACAGCCAAGAGCTTGAACGACTTCTTGATCAGAAACAACGTGCAGAGAAAGCCCTTGGCAGATGCAGAAAGTCCCTTGCCTCACTCGAAAAGCTGTTCAGCACAATGGACATACAGCACGTCAATGTAGGTCAACTCGGGGATCTTATGAATGGCTATGAGAGTACAGCTGAGAAGCTTGATGATAAAGTGATTGCGCTGGAGAAGGAGATTAAAGATCTGGATAAGAAGATTAAGGAGGAGGAGGAAGCTAATGCCCCTAAACATCCGAGGGATAATGGTGTACGCGTTTCCATCGGGGTTTACGCGGAGAGTGAGAGTAGCATCGAGCTTGTGCTTGTATATGGTATGTGTCAAGCTGTCTGCTTGTACATACCTGTCTTACTCACAGCCTTTTCAGCTGTCCATTCTGCGTGGTGGAGAGCTGGATATGATATCCGTGTCGATATGGAGTTAAAGGCTACACCTGTCACATTGGTGTACAAAGCTATTGTTGATCAGAATACTGGGGAGGTGCGTGTTCCCGTAAAATCAAATTTCTCTCTACTGTTTCTCATCACACCCACAGTCCTGGGACAACGTTCCTCTGACTCTGGAAACCGCGACACCGACCTATGGTTTTGACCTTCCTACTCTACACGAATGGAAACTCTCAATGTACCGGCCTATGCCACCACCACCACCTCCTCCTGCCCGTGCTGCTCCTGCTGCACCTTCTGCTCCCCGCATGCAATGCTCAAGAGTGCTTTGAGTCGGAGCGGGACAGCTCAAGCTAGTATAGAAGAAGAAGACGAAGACTCGGATGATGGGCGTTTTGACGCACTTTAGCCGCGTACCTCGAATGGTTCAAGCAACGAGTGCCGTATCCTCAAAGGGTAACGTCAGTGCGACATTTCAAGTCCCAGGCCTTGTGACCATTCCTTCGAATGCTGGAGAACGAAGTTTTACGATTGTGGAACTGAATTTGGGAGCTGCTATGAGCTGGGTTGCGGTACCCAAAGAAGAGGCAAAGGTTGCTTTGAAGGTGAGTAGATTGAAAGGTTTTTACACGTTTTTGGCGTGAATAACGTCGTATACAGGCCAAGATACAGAATTCGTCAGAATATACAATGTTGGCTGGTAAAGCCAGTGTATACGTGGACGGTAGCTTCATTTCCAAGATCAATGTTCCTGCTGTCAGTCCGAATGAGAGCTTTGATTGTCCGTTAGGGTATGTCCCTCCAAATGTCTCTCACATATTCGCTCAACTCATCGATATGTTTTATTCCCAGTCTCGACCCTTCGGTCCGTATAAACTACCTCCCACTCCAGAAGATCATTTCCACGACTGGTTTTTACAACAAAGTCACCAACCACACCTACACCCAACGTATTATCGTCCACAACACCAAATCAGTCCCTATCACATCTCTCAAAATTATCGATCAGATCCCCGTCTCAGAAGATGCGCAGATAACTGTGAAGCTTATGAACCCTTCATTGAAACCTCCAGCTCAAGCCACAGGGCCATCGTCAGGCCAAGGAGGAGGAGCGGGAGCGGGAGCTGGAGCAGGCGCCCACGGTCCCGGTAGTGCACCCAGCAGCGGTCTCCCCGGCAACTCCTCATCCGGTATAAGCTCCTTCCCCTCCAACCCCAACGAATCCCCCAGAACAAAACGAATGAGTCTCATGAGTAGTTCACCCAATAGCAGCTCAGCGAGTACCTCCCCACTCGCCATACCGATAACACCTTCGTATTCAAAGGGACAAATTCCAGTGGGTGAAGGTGTTATTGCTCAATGGGATGCATCGGATGATCCGAGTGTGGATGTGGAAGCGTTGGGGAAGAATGGAAAGTTGAATTGGATTTGTGAGGTTCCGCCATTGGGGACGTTGAATTTGAGTTTACAGTATGAGGTGAGTGTACCGGCGAAGAGTAGTGTTGTTGGGCTTTGAAGGAGTGGTTAGAGTGGAGGTTGGAGTGTGGCTTGGTGTGCATCTCTATCCATATTGCTGTATCAATAGTACCTTTTCGGTTTGTAGATTGTTCCACTGCAGTAAATTTTCTAAGTACATTGATAGTCTCTATGAATACACATTTCTAAAGGAAAAAGCTTATTAACAATGGAAGAGAATTCCAGAAAATACAAGTCCATGTCTGACATTGTGAGGGCGCTAAGAATGCAAAGGGTATTAGCTCGATTTCCCTTCACTCAAAGAAAACCCAAATCGTCCTAGTCCATAAACACGCTCAACACCTTCCTATCTCCTCCCTCCTGCAGCCCATCATCATCCGCAAACAACGAATTAAGCACACCAGCAAGTCGAATGCCTCCTTGAGCCATCAACTTTTCGAGGATTCGTTGATCAGCAATGACACCTGTGTACTCTGGGGTGTCCATTTCGAGATATGGGCTTTAATTTCCGCCGCGACCACGACCACGACCCGAGGTTGTATCTACTTGGTCATTATCGCCAGTACCAACGAACCGACCAGAGTTGTCAAACATGGCGAGTTCGTCCTCGGGAGAAAGCCATGCGTGGTCATCATCATGTCCATATCCATGGCCCTGGGCTTGAATGTATGGTGGTTCATCCAATGCAGCAGGCCATACCAAATCGCAGTTGAGTTTGTGGATAGGTTGGGCCCAGTGTTGAGGGCAGAGGGATTCGGTGTCGCTTACTTCGGTGATTGTAGGCGAAAAAGAGGCAGAAACAGAGGTAGAGAGGTAGTTCCAGAGGGAGATGATGCTGTTCCACGTGTAGCCGAAGGTCGATGTTGACGCTGGGACCATAGGTTGGCTCTCAGCAGTGACTTGGGTTTCGGGAACTGGGCAAGTTAACCAACTGGAAACTTCGTCTTTCCATTCTCCGAGAATACCTTCCCACATGATACGACGGATCCAAGAGTCGTAGATTGCACCTCGGAGGTTATATTCGACTTGGGGAAGGGGAAGAGGGTGGTCGTACTTGCGAGGAACGGTACGGAGGGTCTTGGCGATGAGGAGTCCATCCCATAATGAATGAAGGTCTACGAAAGTTGCGTCGTCAAGATTTCGAAAGAACAACGAAGAAAGAAACAACAACGACGCACTGGTTTGTCTCCCATCAAACAAAACCTTGACAGAATTCCCTCCCCGGTCTCTGCCAGTCAAATGCAGAGGCATATGAAGGTCACCAATAAAGTGAACTAGGAACCTCAAAGCTTCATCGGCAACATGGACCGAGGATGTGCCCTGAGTCCATTCGTCCAATAGATACGTGGTATTATGTATACCTGCAGATGGGTTAGTATTCAATCCATTATAGAGCACGTAGTAACGTCTGCTTACCACCGAGCACGTTTTTGTCCGTAGAGCCGGCCCATCCATGTTCCCCGGGAAACGCGCATGTCTTGGATGGATAGTCGTCACGAGCACCAACATAATGCAAAGCTGCAGACCACCTCATCCTGTACTTGAACCTATCAGCCCAAGTGGAGATTGGAGCGAGGTGGCATTGAGGCTCGTTAGGATTCGTTGAGGTGTAATTGAGGATTGTACAGAGCTTGGGAAGCACTGTAGGATGGAGATGTATCTGGGCAATAGTAGCAACAATTTCGTGTCCTTTGACAAGTGAGTCGACGTTCACTACAAAGACAAGACTCTAACTTACCTGCTGCCCCCCAAGCAAAGACTCCTGGGGCGCTGAGACAGCCGACCAGCAGTGCAGACACAGCGGAGAGCTTCATGAGGTGGTGGTAAAGAGCTGAGAGTCAAGCTGTAAAAGAACAAGGCGACCCCACTTTGTGCACAAAGAACAAAAGGAGTACGCGCTTGCAACGGAGCACGTGACTCTGACGCGTTTGGCATTTCTCTTTCGCATTGAGGTTTGGCATTGCGCCACCAGGTCCTGATAGGTATGTATCCATAAGTACTCATGCACATTCATGCACGGAAGCACCACCCTTAGCTGCCGCTACCGCGCCGAAACTGACAGACATCACTTTGGGATCATATCAACGATTTGGGACTTCGGTACCTTTTGTCTTCGACTTGTAGCTTTGGCTTCTCATAATCGGATCCGACATAGACCTCAATTCTGCCTGAAGGGGTCGCTCCCGGCTACTTTATCGATGCAAGTCTTTTTCAATCTTCGTTCATTGACCAATGTTCTCATGACTTACGGAAGCAGAGCAGCAAAGACGGCACTTCCAATAGTTTGGACGGGTATAAAGACAATCTCTCTTTTCGACTTTTGTTAACCGTCCTCGGTAACTTCCCCGATCATTTACTACTAGCAGCGCCCTAGCTCCCTAGCTCTCTTCCTCACCATCAGCACACGCTAGTTGCTGTACTTCTTCATGCCAGGTCTACACGAATCGCAGGGACGTCCTCTGCTGAATGATCATTCTTTCGCTTCAGAGCGACAAGCAAAAGTCGGCGACTCCGACCTTCTCCAAACCAAAAGCATAAACATGCAGATACGGAGGAGAAATTGGGCTATAAACAGTTACGAGGGTGTACTGTCGGGCAGCAAAGTGATGGTGTTACCTCGGAAGGAGGTGGGTTTTTTTAGCCGTTCAATTCATTCGTCGGTGGTACAGTACTTATTCGTTCGTACGCACATTATGCACGCCGCCTTATCATTGTCATTGTCGATGCCTTACTCACTGGCAGAGTGCGGGAGACGGGGTACATCTGGCCAACGCAGTCCTCCCTGAGGATTACTGTGCCATGCCATTAGCACCTTTTTCTACCGAGGATATCCCTAATATCGGGTCAGCCCCGAGTAATGGCACTATCGACGTTAATATCCCCTTAACCCACGACATCATACTCGGTTTCATCCAGTTCTATAACGATCACTTTGGGATTCTACCTCACGATGACTTGCTCACTAGGCAAAATCGTTTTCTTAGATGGTTAGGGACAGCTTAGTTAGCTTTTTGATGATGATATGACACGGTATATACGATCTTATGATATGTACATGATGCAGCTTGGACTTGAGCTTTGGTATATCCAGAAGAATTATTTTGTGTACTGTCTGGTTGCAATTGAAGATATGGTACATTGCATAGTATGGAATGTAAAAAAGGTAGAAAAACCCTCTAGAAAAATACAGAGAAATACTGATAACAAAAGAGCATGTACATACAAAACCCGAGAACTATGTAATAATCTTATGACGACAGCGACAATGATGAAAGAAGAGATGATAGTCTGTAGAGTAAGCAATGAACCGAGAGCAAAGAAAAGAAAAAAGAAAAAAGAAACTGAAGCTATGATGCAGAGGGTGGTCTTGCCCTCGGCGGAGGAAAATTTAAATCTTGCAAAATGCCCAATATCGACTGCAACGTCCGTTCATCCAACTCACCCCGCTCTAACAAAACAGTCGCTAACGAATCCTTCATATCCAGTGTCTGAGTCCTCTCCACCAACCTCGATGCAGCATTCGCAATCCTTCCTACAAGCATATCCAGAACCATTGTCATGTCTCTATCTGACGACTTGTCTGTAAGGGTAGGGAGTAGTAGGTTGGAATCTCCATAAAGGTACAGTTCCTCCTCTGGCTCTTGCTCTTGCTCTTGCTCTTCATCCGGTGGAGTCGCAGTTTGATCATCACTAGGTGTGGGCGCCAAGTTGTGGACACTAGGTTGTCGTTCCCGACTCTGAACGCTGGCTTTCCGGTCACCGGTGTCACGGAAAATCCGCTGACTAGCCAAAGCTTCCAGTCGAAGACAAATCGTACCCAACTGCCGTATCTCCGACACCTGCGGTTTTGCCCAACAACTGAACCAATCCGCCGGAGCAGCGAGATAATCCTGTATCTGGTGTCGATATGCTAAAGCTTTCGGGTAGATGACCGTGACCATCTCTGGCAATTCGAGACCCTTGAGCTTCACCTCCCCAACGAGGAAATGAGCGACACCAATCTGACGAATAGAATTGATGGCTTGCTGGGTTTGATGATCAGAGTAAGGTGTAGAAGGTCCATCGCCAAACACTTTGGCGCGAATCTCGCGCATAACGTCGGCACTGCACATAATTTGACCACCTAGGGCGATTCCGTTAACTCGAGCAGCACGGTTGACCATTGGACCGAAATAGTCCATTCTGTGGTTTACTGGGTCACGTTCGCATAGAGGTGTACCACAATGGATACCCATGCGGACAGCAAGACCTTGTGTGACGAGTCTTCCTCCTGGCTCATAGATAGGTCTACCATCGTCGCATTGTAGCAAATTCATTGGCCAGGGCTCCTTCAGCAGTTCTTCCTGTACAGACAAACACCACCATACCGCCTCCAATGACGTAGGGAATGCGCACATGAACGCATCACCTTCAGTCTTGACCTCGTATCCACCACAAAGTCGCAGCAACTTGCGTAAAAGGTTGTTATGCAAACGCCAAGCAGTCTTCATACCGTCATTGACGTCCCACAAGTGCGTAGAATTTCGTATATCGGTAAAAACAAGGGCAAGATGACCGATTGGGGCAGGGACTTCGCTCCCAAATTGGTCTCTTGGGTCTCTTGGAACCCTAGGAAGACTTTTGAAGACGTTTGCATCCAGTAAGGATGTCTTGGGTGTCCGAGATTCATCTGTCTGGTTGAACAAATCGGCGACAGATATGACCATGATCATCGTGGTTCCACATGCTCCATAACTCAACGCAATATCCCTCAACTTTTGAGCAGCAATCATTGGGTAGTCCTCTCGTCTGGCTATCTCCACAGCCGTCTGGAAGGAAACGAATTTCCAAAGACTAGGAGTCCCCACGATAACGAACTCGTCCAAAGCTGACAAGTCCCATTCGAAAACATCTGGACGAGCATTGACGAGGTATGGAAGGTGGAAGAACCCAAATGATTTCGAAACATCTGCTTCATCGTTGATGAGTCCACTTTGCTGCGACACCCAACCTTCTGCAGCCCTGATTCGCCGCAACTCGCCTTCGCTATAAGGATCATGCTTCTTGGACAGCGAATGCGCGACACCGCCCCGTGAAATCACAGCCAACGCATCCCCGACATTAGCAACAAACAGCTTCTTCCCCGCAATATACACCACCACTCCTGAAGCACCACCTCTCTGAACAATTTTCGTATCAGTTTCCGTCTCAGTTTCCGTCTCAGTGGCTTTCCGACCGAACAAGAAATTATGGAGGTCATGATTCACTTTCAGAAATGATCGTCGAAGTGCTTCTGGGACCCTGCCTTTCAACTCGGGACTGTCAAGCTGAGAACGAAAAACCTTGACATAGTTGTCGTGGAGAAATTTGGGGATCAAGTTCCCGCTGGTACGAAGTGGTAGGTTTTTCCAGGGACAGAACGTCCAAACATGGCAAATACAGCTTCGCCTGGACGTTCAGGGAATGCGTGAACGAGGTCGAGCATGTTCAGGTAATTGTTTTTACCGAGGGAGTCGGCAATGCCGTATGCCATACCCAATACAGTGGATTCGGAAGACCGTACACGCCTGTCTGCATTCTCGTCGGGAATGTCAACGCTTTTGACTGTTGTCATGATAGTGACATCCATGAGACCCAGGACCCGCAACTGCTTGAGAGCAGTAAAGCCAGCGAGGGTTAATGGATCTTCTGGATCACCCGGAAGATCGAAACTATGACTTTGCCGGCGTCCATCAGGCCCAGTCCCATCGTTCTTGATCTGAAGCTTCTTGTTACCCGAGAGATTGAGGTATCTCAGATTCTTGTTAAAGTTCCTGCAGAGAATACATATTAGTCAGTGCTTCGACAACAAAAAAATCATGGTAAGCTCACCAATTCCAGTCGTACTCCCAGTTGTTGATGTTGTAGTTGAGAACATTGCTCCCAACGTCGAGTACCGTCAAGGATCTCACTTTGGCGAGCTCTTGGGGAAGATGTTGTATCTTATTGCCATTAAGGTATAAGATAGAGAGATGTGTGAGCTTGGGGAGGTCTTCTGTCGGGATAGTCTGGATCTTGTTGCCGCTGAGATACAACTCCTCCAATCGATGAAAACTCCTAAAGAAGGTAGACGGCAGTTCCGTTATATCGTTGAATGAAAGGTTGAGGACTTTCATTTCTCGTAGCAACATGAGATAAGAAAGAAGATCATCATGAATGCGATTTTCTCCGAGGTAAAGCTTCTCCAGCGAAAGAGTAAGAGGTGGGTGACAGGGATGAACATTATTGCTACTACTGCTCATCTGGGACGTAGTGGACCCTTTCCTCAAGGAGGCGCTGGATGAAAGCGGATCTCCCGAGGCAATGGCTATGGAATGGGCAGGGGAAGGTATTGGAGGGTATTGCCAAGCAGATATCGAGTTGGACGTCGCATTGAGAGTCCTCAGAGACTCGCAATTCCACAGCGTGATGGGAAGGTCCGTCAAACAGTTGTTATGAATCTCCAGCGTCTCCAATTTCTGCAGTTTTCCAATAAACGGCGGAATGCTCTCAAGACCGTTATACGAACAGGAGAGCGTCTCAAGCCATTTAAACGACCCAATAGCTTCAGGTAGGAATTTGAATGTGTTGTGATCCAACCTCAGCGTGCGCAGCAGGGGAAGCTGAGCGATCGCTGAGTCGTCTATGGTAGAAAGTTTGTTGTGGGATATGTCTAGGGTGATTAAGCAATAGGGTGGGCGAGCGACGGGTCCGGGGACGAAAGTGACACGACTAATCTCATTATGAGATACATGAACGTGCTGGAGTTTTGGGCCTCCAAACAATGCAAACTCCTGCAACGCATTATGTTCCGCGTTGAGAACCTCCAGATTGGGAAGTAGAGTGATCCCACCCAAATCCTTGATGAGATTCCACCGACAGTCTAGACTTTGAAGATTCACCATCTCTGCGCATTCGTTCGGTAAGCTCGTCACGTCGTTTCCAACCATGACCAAGCGTTCGAGATTCACCATCCTCCCAATATCCCGAGGCAATGAGGTCAACATGTTGAAAGAAATGTCGAGATCACGAAGGTTCTCGAGTTTGCAGAGGACCACGGGAAGATCTTTGAACCTGTTATTCGACAGGTTCAACTTCTTCAGAGAACGGAGACGGGGAAAGTGCCAAGGGAGGTCATCCAGACGGTTGTTCTGTATCAGGAGAGTCTGCAGACCAGTGATCTTCTCCAAGTACGATTCTGTCAGATCTGCGATACGATTATTGGAGACATCAAGTCGGGTGAGTGGTGCGCAGTATTGGACATTGTGGGGCACTCTCTTCAAGGCCATATTGCACATGTGAAGTTCACCGAGTGAGGTGCAAGATTGTATGAAATCTAGCGGGATGTTGAGCATGGGATTGCCAGAAAGACGGAGTGCGTAAATTTGATCTGCTTTCTGGTGAAGGACTATAGGAATAGTCCGTAGTCCGCGGTTATCGAGGTCAACTAGTTCAAAGTTGTCACCGAGGTCTAGCGGCTGTCGAGTGATGGGCAACAAATTATTCGGGCTCGCGAGGAATGATGCAAGAGATGGACATACCGTAGGGCCCAATGCTTGGTCTTTGTAGACGAACTTGAGGAGAAAAGACAACCCGTCTATCCCTAACACATCCCTGCCCTCCCTCATATCGAACCCAGCCATCTCCAGTCTTCTCCTTACAATATCCAAAGGCCTTTCCGAAGGACCAAGTATCCGCTCTACATTAGCATTATCAACGTCAAAGTCCGGTCGCGTAATGCATAAAACTCACCTCTCCCATTCTCAACCAGAAAAAGATTATGGTCCTTCAGGTTATCCTGAACCGCGCTTTTCGAACTAAGTGCCTCTGTCAAACTTTTCACGGTTATCTGGAATCCAATTCTGACAGTATGAGACCGTTTATCAGCTCGAAATATCTTGAGCTGGAATTCCTTCAACTGAGGCACGGATCTTTGTGGTCGCCGTAAAGCGGATTGAAGGCCGAGGTAGCTGTCAGCTGCCGTACTGCTGGACCTGGTGCTAACACTCCTGGAGTCGCTGCCTTTTCTAGGTACGACACCATTCATTAATGTGGAACCAATGCCAGAAAAAGCAGCAGTAGTAGACGGGCGTTGCTCTCCCTCCCTCAATCTCTCGAGCCCGCCTACTACTGACCCTCTCCCGTGCCCAGCCTCTGACCCATCCAGACTGAACGTATCAGGAACCTCAGGAATTCCCTGATCCATGACGACATCATTCAGTAAAGACCATTTTGACCCTTTAGAAGAACGGGAAAAGAAATCTTCTTCCGCACTCGAACCACCCTCTTCTCCAGGAGTCTCCACCTCTGGTACCTCTGGTGCAACTTTCCAACTTTCTGGTGCTGTCCAGGAAGCCTTGGTTGGACTATCCGAGTGATGTTCATGGTTATGACCATCTGGAAGTCTGGGTATAGTGATCTGAGGTATTCGCTGAGATCTCGGGATAATAGTCTTCGGAGATATCTGTGCATCGGCCATAGCAGCTATACGTTTAGCCGCTTCGGGCGAAAACAGTCGAGGGCCAGGGGTGGTTGAAAATGGATTTGGGTTATGAAACTCGTATGAAGAAAGGAAAGATTGGGGTGTTGGATAGGATGATAATGACATTTTGTCAGATAGAGACTGACTGTATGAGGATGAGTCAAAGGCGCTGGCGCTGGCGCTTGTGGGTGATGTACTCCCGCTAGCAGTGGTGGAGGATAGGACAGTGGAGCTGACGATACCGTCCATTTCCTCGATGTTGGTGTCTAGTATGACATAGTCGTCATTGAAAGTAGGGGAATGGGGCTGACTGAGAGATCCACGCGGGTAGGAATGTTTGGTTCTCCTACCATGTCCTCTCTCTGAAGAAGATATGTATCTGTCAGGAAGGGGTGGGGTTTTGGGCCGGAGAGAGGGATGCTCGATATCATCAGGCTCGGCACGTAAACGACTCTTGGAACGGCGTCCAGGTAAGATGCTGGATAGTTGTTTAGGGAAGAACGAGGATTTGGTCTTTCGGACCTCTCGTTTAGGGGAAGACGGAGAATGGGAATTTTGTGAAGTTGAAGACGAAATGGAGAGCATGAGTTGAGATTGTGAAGAGTTGTTGCTTATAGGTAGTGAAGGCCGGCTTGAATTAAGATGTGTATTGGAATGGCTGCCCCGCAGGTTGCTTAACGACTTCTTGGAAAATGAACGAGCTCGAGAACGAACTCTAGAATCCTTTGGAGGCGGCGAAGGCGGTGAAGGTGGCGAAGGTGGCGGGGACGGATGCTGTTGGAATAAGCGCATCAGACCTCTTGTACTCAAAACAGATTTACTTAGAAAAGATGGGAAAAGATGACGACTTTTTCTGACACGGACTGTCAACTGACAAGGAACGAGGAGAAACATGCGTTAACCATGTGTAGAACCCAGAGTTCCATGTCCAAAGCACCGTCATTGAAGACTAGAGTTGACTGGCCAAATCAAGGAAAATGAAGAGCACGAGGATCATAGGCAGAGTCAACAAAAACATGGAGCTGAGCAACATGGTCGCTAGTCATTCTAGCTTGTCAACGCGTCAAGCCTGATCTAAAGGAATCTACAGACGAGAAAGACTGCCCAGTCCAGACTTTAAGAAACTTGAGACAAGGAATGCTTCCCTCCAAATATGTACCATGCCTTGACGTTGCGAAAATGAACACTGACTCACCTCCCAAGGAGTGATCTCAATAGCAAAATCCCTGCTTTTCTCGACATCTATCGCTGGTAATCCTGCCCTTCTCAACCTCGATTCATCAACTACGTCCTCCACACGCAGTTGCATCAACTCTTGAGCACTCTTGACCTCGGACATTTTTCAGGTGTTTGGTTTACTGACAAGGTAGAGAATGAAACGATATGGTCTCTTCCATTGTGCCAGACAAGGCCCAGGAGGTGGAGAATAAGGTCCCGAGGATATTCGGACCAGACAAGTAGAGTTGAAAGTTGGGCGTCCGAGTCAAGGCATTCGGCACGGGTTAATGCCGGCATCCATTTGGGTCTAGACCTCGCGGCTCGCGCTCGCTTGACATCTGTCTGTTTCCAATCTGTTTCGCGTTGGTTTCGCGACATATCCCTTGAAAAAAAACAATCGGATTCTGTACACTCTGAGAACGGGCATGGCTAGCAATGGCCTCCTCTCCCGTGACACTCGGAATTTCCATCTCGGAAGCTGATTTAGTATGGCACATTTTTGGTGGCGTCAAGTCACAGTGGACCTCCATCACAGTACATGTTACTACATATATACCCACATACGCTAAATCCTGATCAATATACCACAAAATACAATGTCCAGTCTACGTCTTGGCTCCCATTGACCTGACGTATCCATACCGTCCTTCCGGACTTCTAGCCGCGATTTTGAGATCGCCAAATCCAGTTTTCCGCTGTCAAAGCTTCGACTGCGCCTTTGGAAATGGATCAATCGTATCTAAAATCTTACATATCGTCAACGCGAGCTCATCTGGTCTTTCTTGTACGACCTGAAAATCACGGTAGGAGTAAGAAATGGATTAAAAGATGGAACAGACAAGCCAATACAAACCATATGGCCAGCTCCTTCCACCCTCGACACGGAAGCAACCATTCTGCCTTGTGTTACGTCACATAAGGAGTCTTGGATATAGTCAGGCCTGTACAAGATGGGTAAAGGGGTGAGTAAAAGCAAAAGTAGGCGACTAGATGAAGAAGGAATAAGCCTGAACCAATTCAAACCAGAACTGGTATTTCGAGGCAAGAAAATGGCCAGAAAAAGAATGTAGGAGAAGGACGGCTAGAAATGGCTTCAAAAGGCACAAGCCTTCAGGAAAGAGGGGTTCATAGCCAGGAACCTTCCTAATGAAGCAAAGGAACCAGATAGCTATAGCTAGTCCAAGTCTTAACATCACTAACGACATCATCGACTCATCATCCTCATCGTTCATCCATCGTCGTCAACGCTAAATTCGAGGTAACAGCTGCTAGACGTTGCATGAAGCATGCTTGCTCCCTGACACTCGATTCAGATCCCGAGCCCTGAATTTAACCCCTGCCAAAGAATGCGACCTCTTGCACCGTATTGCCATTTTGAGATAGAACGGCTGCTCACAAACAGTGGCAGCACAGGAAAGGGAGGGAAAGAAAGAAGGAATTCCAGAAAGAGGACAGAAAGAAGGGTTCTCAGAAGATGACCCAACGAAAAAGGAAGGAAGGAAGAAAATCATCAGCCAACGTCCAAGACTCACACAAGGTCGTTACTCGTCCCCCAGATAATATGCACCGGCAACACACGACAGACTCTTTCCAATTCCGCTACGGCTTCAAAATGAGGATCTACGTCTGGGTAAGAAATGGCTTCTTGTTTTTTGTCGCATTTCAGTGTGACTACTTGATTTTGACCGGAGTCCGATGATGATGAAGAAGGTGCTTCTTGTAGGCCGTAGTCCTGAAGAGGTAGAGGGAAAGAAAGTCAGTCAATGGGTCGTATGATGATTAACAGAAGAAGAAAAGAGAAACATTCCAACTCTGGATCACTAATGACACTCACCGCCAAAATCCTAACAACCCTCTCATCCCATCCATTCCACGGAAACCTCTTACTCAACCACTTGAAGGCCTCTTCCCTCCCAGGCCAAGTATCTCTCCGTATAGCCGTAGCTTCGACTGTAAACTCCATCGTAGCCATTCGGTCATCGAAATGTTTGAAGAAAAGGTCCCTTGTAACCATCGTGGCTTCGATGAGAACAAGTGAGACGTATGGGATTTGACTTTGATAAAAATGTTGGGTGATGGGTATGGGGAAGGATTTGGTTGAAAGCATTCTGTGAGAAGAGTGTAAGTGAGCTGAGATTAATGATGGGTGATTGAAGAAAAAGTAAGAAATATATCAATGTCAACTTGAATATGACCATGTATGTCGCGATCCGTCGCACAAACTATCGGTGTCGGTCAGAATTGAGGGCGGACGATACAACGTTATCTGACATTGACCGAAGCTCGGTGACATAGGAAACAAAAAAGAAGTGCAAGTGAAACCTTGACCGAAGTGAAGACCAAAAGACCAACTGTCTGGAAGAAAAGGAAAGCATAATGGAAAACTCACACAGCTCCAGCACCAGCCGAATGTCCCATCGGTACAATTCGATGACCTTTCAGATACAGAGATTTGACAAAGGCGGCGATAGCAGACGCCCATTCGTATACCGCTGTACGTAGACAAAATGGCATCAGTGATCTCGAGGCAGGCTGCAACATGCAACAGGAAAAAGACAAAAACGATACTCACAAACACCCTCCGGCCTATCCTTCAACAACTCCCGATTGAGCACTCCTGCATCTCCATGATTTTGCCAATCAAACGCCCAAGCTTCTCGTATTTGGTAATACTTGCTCTTCTTGATACCGTTTTTGTGGCGATTGAGCTGCGTATGAAATATGCGCTCGATGGTTGGTTCCCATTGTTCCTTGTCTGTGACAATTACCAGGTTATGAGGTCGAAGGATTGTCAAAGGGTGTTTGCATCATGGTGGGTGCAGGGTATTGTGGGCGTGGACCACGACGGCAGGATAGTGGTAATGGTCATGATAATACAAAGAACGCAACGACGGAGAAGATGTTGACAGCAAAAAGCAGAGACACAACATCAGGAGACGACAGTTAAGAGCCAAGGGTAGGGAGAGGTAGTACGCACGCGCTCCGATACAATGCGCAAACAACAGCGTCAAGCCATGTACATTTCTCTCGGATCCATCCAGAGTGTACCGTTTCGCAGTCATCTTGAGCCTCTTGTCTGCATCAGAACGCGAAGTCGATGGTTTGGGCCTCCCGGAAGTTCCGAGTACCACTGCCCCTGTGGAAGTGTCGAGGATGTAAGGCATTACCTGGAGCCTCTGGGACGAGTGCTCGTGCATGATGGATACTTGAAGAGTTGAAAGGTGAGAGAAGAAAGGTGAAAGGGGCGAAAAGGTTAGGTGCTCGAGTACTGATACAAATCGAGCCAAGAATCAGCATATGATTTGTTCCAACCTCGGATTCACAGGGCTTTTAATGTGAAAGAAGTGAATATGACAGGGTATCTGCGCTTTATTTGAGGCAAGTAATGCATATGCCAGATAGGTATCAGCATTCGGAGTTTTGAGTCAGGTCGGTTAATGGACGTGGAAGAGAGAAGTTTCAAAGCTTCGAAATCGGCGGTGAAGTAATGATTAAACCAGGTCTACTTCGCAATGATGATTGGTCTATTTTAGGTACACTGTACTACCAGTAGTACGTAGAACGGTGCTGGCATTTTGTCTAGAGGGATTCCTTTGGCATTCTAACCACCCTTCTACCGATACCCTTCGCTGGTTCTCCTCCAAAAAGACAACAGGACGTACAAAGTGGGTCGGCGGCGGCGCCTCTGGAAGCTGCCGAAGCGGCCTTAGCTTCAGGCTTAGTGTACTCGAATTTCCTGAAGCCGGAAGTGTTGCTTCCTATCTTTGAGTTTTCCTTCTGGGGCGGGAAGTGGCGGGACAGCAGTCTTCCTGGCTGGGGCGTGCTGCCTCCTTATTGCACTGAGCAATTTCCAGAACGAGAATGCAGTGTGTGATGCTGCATGATGAGCAAATGGGAGACCGAGACATACTTGACATCGTAGAAAGCTAGACCTCCCAGGGGTTTATTCGCATCACCTAAGAGTAAGAGTTGCGGTTCCGATTCTGGTTCTACTTGAGTACTTCTGGTCTATTTACGGCTCGATGGTTTTGCGTTCTATCTCTGTTCCTGGTCCATTTTCGAGAACCTGAAAGAGGCAGACGAGGAACCTGTTTGCAGCAAGGTGGGATTAAATAATCATACGAAACGACTCGGACTCGGACCTGAAAGCCTGACAACTGACCAATAGTGTTTTTTCAGTGTTTCTGTTCGCACTCCTTGTGTTGACGTGCTAGCTGCGAATATTCTCGCTAGTAGATGTCTGTTTCTTGTTCCTGTTCCTCTTGAGCGAGATCCACTGCAAAATAAAGATCCTACATAGTAGTAACTCGGAAGTCAAGACTATTCTTGCCTTGGAAATGTCAAACAACCTGGCCAATGGAGATACAAGGTTTTGCGATGGCTTAGCATTCTTCCTGTCACATTGATATCATCGCGAATGATAGGTCATGTGCTTGCGATCAGTGAGGGGAGCATGTGATGGAGGTAGACAGTAGCTTTTCTGAACTGTTGCACTCAGAGTGACCAGTGCACTGGCCGATGTTGTGGGAGCCTGAGGAAGAGGGATTTCCTTTGATTTTAAACAAATCCAAACAACGCGTCCTTTACTCATCGACTTCCACGACGAAGCGCTGGTTAATCGTCAGGTTGATGATTGTGTCCGTCCTCGCCATAGAAGTTGCTGATTTCCAGACATCCAATAGGTCTATCATTCATAACAGTTTCATCACTCTCCCGGATTTTCAGCGTGATGATCGCGGCACTCCATCTTTGGAATAATGCAGACGATTATAGCATTCTTTTGACGCCCGATAACTGTGAGCATCATATGGCCTCTGAAAGCGGCTCTTCCTTCTCCGATCATTTCGAAGCCATCGCATACCCAGTGCCTGGCATTCTCCTGCTGAGTCCCTCCTCGTCCTGCAACAAATCTGCCTTCTCATCCTTCTCAAAAGCAAAGCAGCACCTTCATTAGAAGGTATGCGCTACATGTTCATTCTCATGCCCAAAGCTGACCCCTAGCGCACAGAAGTCCATGCGTCTGCTCAACACCTCTACCTACGTGCTACAAGAGTTCAACGGCCCCAGCATTCCCATATACGCCATCCTCTCTCACACCTGGGACGACGAAGAAGTCCTCTTCTCAGACTTGCGTCATTCCTGGTCTCGAGACGCTGCTACTCGTAAAAAAGGCTGGCAAAAAATTTTAGGAACCTGCAAACGCGCTCGAGACGATGATCTCAAATGGGTCTGGATAGATACATGCTGCATCAACAAGGAAAGCAGCGCCGAACTTTCCGAAGCTATCAATTCGATGTTTCGATATTATCGAGGTGCTTTCGTTTGCTATGCGTATTTGGCGGACTACAGTGTTCGGAGGGATGGGTATCCTGATATGGGACAAGGACAAGGAGTTAGAGCTGGGAATGCAGCGTTCAGGAGATGTCGATGGTTTACTAGAGGATGGACGTTACAAGAGCTCCTTGCACCTGCCAATCTCGTCTTTTTTGACGCCGAGTGGAAGGACATGGGGACAAAGATCGGCTTGAAGGAGGCTGTTAGCAGGGTCACGCGTATTCCTCTCGACGTTCTCTTGCACGGTGATCTCAGGAACATCAGTATAGCAGCAAAAATGTCATGGGCTGCGGAACGCGAGACGACGAGAGAGGAAGACCGAGCGTACTCCCTCATGGGTATTTTTGGCGTCAATATTCCACCTCTGTATGGCGAAGGAGGACCCAGGGCGTTTGTGCGTCTGCAGGAGGAGATTATAAAGTACTCCAACGACCAGAGTATTTTTGCCTGGAGTGCAACCTTTGACGATGATAACCCTTGGGATCCCAGGCTGACTCACAGAGGACTTCTTGCGAGGTCTCCGTCCGAGTTTAAGGCCTCCGGCGATATCCGTGTATCACTGTTCCGCAATAAACTCCCCTACTCCCTAACCAACCAAGGCTTACACATCCACCTTCCCATGGAACTCGTTCCCGACTTTCCCGGACAACCTCTTTATGACCTTTATATTGCCTATCTCAACTGCGAAGTACAGTCTAGCAACGAACGATTGGGTATTTTTCTGCTCAAGGTGCCCAATTCGGAGGATAACTACGAGAGGTGGCACCCAGATTGGCTCTTGGTGTTGTCAGGGAGTCCTTTTCATCATAATGGGGTTGATATGAAGGAGATTTATGTGGAAGAATTCCCGGATTCGGGGGCGGCAGCCTACCCCGGACTCTATAGCAAACGGTCTGCATCTTATCCCAAAAGCTTCTCGGGAGGGGGACGAAGCTCGAATGCGAAGCATATTGTACTGTATTCATCAAAAACCGAGTCTATCGGCCCGGGAGATATCCAGCAGTTGCAAACGCAACAGAACACGGACGGCAGCAGTACGTATCCCAGTCGGATTGGTTCTCCTGCCCTAGGCCGCAAGTACTCCGGGACGGAATA
This sequence comes from Tetrapyrgos nigripes, assembly GCA_013368315.1. Classification (NCBI taxonomy): domain Eukaryota; kingdom Fungi; phylum Basidiomycota; class Agaricomycetes; order Agaricales; family Campanellaceae; genus Tetrapyrgos; species Tetrapyrgos nigripes. The sequence goes on along the minus strand of JAACJM010000212.1, from coordinate 26,096 downwards.
CCAAGTGGACTACCGACCCAGCTCCAGCGAGGATCCCGTAAAAGTCAAATTCATTTTGATTAGGGATTCATTGGGCCGGGTTTCTCTGAGTACTCAACACAGACGGGAGAGCCTTTCACCATGGAGCTCGCCAGATCTACGGTTACATCGGCCACCTCCGAGTCGCAGATCGACGTCGGAAGACTCGTTTTCTCCTCCTCGAGACCAGGTCATCGTACCGGTGAATGAGACCGAGTCATTGTTGATTACCGCACGACGACAGGTGCAGCACATGCGTCTTGAGGATGTTGAACCCGACAGTGACATCGCGTCTTGCTGCCGTCTGGAATTCGAATCTATTCCTGTGCATTGGGGACAGATGGTACAGACTCCGGAATCCGAGTCGGAATATTCTTTTTCGTCTTTGGATTGCTCCAGCGGGGACGAACGCATAATTCGAAGTGCTAGCAGGCTTTCTTTCAGGTCTACAGATATACCGATACCGAAAAAGGAGTCGTCCCTTTCGATAGAGTTAGGGTCCCATGAAGGTTCCATCAGCCTACTCAGCGCTCATATCCCAGAGGCCGCTCTGTTTCGTCCGAAATGGAAGCCCGAGGCCATTCTTGGTGGTTCGAGCTCAAAACACTGCGAGGTGGTAATTCCAGCTAACATTAACTGGTGTGTGTGATTGGTATACAGTCTCAGTTCGGGTTATTCTGATGAGAAACACTCCTCTCCAAATACAGCTCATTGGTACTATTCCACATCGTTCCAACCGTGTCGGCGCATCCTCGGATTCATGCTTCAGCCTTACCATCTGCGTTGTCAACGGACCAATTGCAAGGTGCACGTGTACCCCAGCAACTTGTGCTGGTACTTGAAATACGCAACCTTCAAGTCTCCTGGTGCACCCTTTTCCCAGTAGAAAGCACTAAATACCACTGGAACGACCCTAGGAACCGAGCTGCTATCGAGTCTATGGTTATAAAAGTTTGGCAAAAACACTTTGCGGAGCTGAGCTCCAAGGGGATTGGCTCAGCATCAACTACCGTGAAGAATCCAGAGTCTAGTAATATTTTTGAGGTGATTGAACGAGTGGAAGGAGTAGGCGGTGTACGGATTTGCTTGACAGAGCCCATTCGGACGATTACCCGGGACTTGCTGAGGATGCAGGTTAGTTTCTCGTTTTAGTGGGACCTGGGTGCTGTGCAGGCCGCTGCACACTCAGTTGAGCAGGCAGGGATCGTCTGTAGAGTAGAGTCTAGAACGGCTTAATTTATTGCTGCTATATTGCGTGTTGTATCGTCTTCTCGAGCGTGGAACGTCTTGAGGCTTCGCCTCAGATACAGTCTCGGGTTGTAGTCGTAGTCGTTGATCGCCCGGGGGAGCCGGAATACAGTGCCACCTTCGCGGACGAGTCCATGATGCATCAGTGTATGACGCGAGCGAGTCTGAGAATATTTCCGTCGGGTTGGCAATGGGATACCGTCGGTAACACCTCGATACCATCTCTTCTAAGGTCTTTGCAACTCTAGACCGTAATTTAAATCGTGCAGAAACTCTTGAGAACATAGAACATCACTGTCTTCACCACCCACTGCTGGCTAGGATAAGGCTTTGACAGTCTTGCTGAAGGAGGAGCATTTTGACAGCTGCTGAGGTCATTGCAGGTCATTGGCCCATTTAGGAAGTCGCACGCGCACCACTTTATTTCCTCCCATATTTCCTCCCTTTCCCTCATTCATGTCTTCCTCGTCGTCTAGCTCACCGACGAGCACGTCTTCGGCTGCGGCGACGTCCTCTTCTGCAGCGGGTGGTCTCTCAGCTGGTGGCGGCAACCTCAAGGTGAAAGGAAACACGTTTAGCACCTATTACGTCTGCTTATCATCGTTCATTGTTCCACACAGGTTGTTGGCATCATACTGGCCATCGTCAGTGGCTTACTTATTGGTTCAAGTTTTGTATTCAAGAAGAAGGGTCTCCTACGGGCGCAAGCTGGGCATGCAGCTGGGGAGGGTGTAGCATATCTCAAGTCGGTGCGTAGAATAGTGGAGTAACTCTGGTCGTTGCTCTGATCCTCGACTTGAAGCCTCTATGGTGGACTGGAATGATTAGTGCGTGTCCAGTTATTCTTGATTGGATAACTTGCTTATAATTATTTTGTCTTCTAGTGATGATTCTAGGAGAACTGTGTAACTTTGCAGGTACCTCCCTTTCCACGTCCATAGTCTCAGATGGACTCAAGAACCGTTCCTTTCAACAGCGTATGCATTTGTTGAAGCTATTGTCGTCGTATGTCTAGGATTCTTCTCTTATTGCACGTTACTCAGTCGTTTCATCCTTTACAGACTCCACTTGGCGCCTTGTCCGTCGTCATTTGCGCAATACTGTCTTCATTCTTCCTCAACGAAACACTCACTTTCTTCGGGTGGTTAGGATGCGGGCTGTGTATTGTGGGTCGGCTTCTATTCGTACCGTCCCTAGTTCTCCAACTGATGTACTATTTCTATCATCTATAGATAGGGTCGGTCATCATTGCCCTCAATGGTTCGTCGCAAAGAAAATTTCCGGTGTTCACTGCCGCATTCTAAATCATCCTCATTCTATTTCGTTTTCGACAGGTCCCTCGGAACAAAGTGTCGGTCAAATTCGAGAATTTCAAAAGCTCTTTTTGGCTCCAGGTTTCCTAGCCTACGCTTCCGTCTTGATAGCTGCTGCGCTGGTCATTATTTTCTATTTTGGACCTAGGTGCGATTATCGCTCTTTTTTCATTTCCGAGGACGCATGTTCATATGTTGGTGCGATTTGTCATTTTTGCTTAGATATGGCAAGAAGAGTATGCTTTGGTGGATTATGGTGTGCAGTATGATTGGCGGCATCAGTGTCAGTGTTACGACTGGACTTGGAGCGGCTATCGTCACAACGGCTCAGGGCGAGAACCAGGTGAGTTCTGCAGGAATGAGTCGTTGGTGACACCTCTGCTAACGCGAGAATTGTAGTTCAAATACTGGTTCATCTACTTTTTAATAGTCTTCGTCGTGGTCACGCTGTGTAAGCCCGACTTTGCCAAGAGTAACGCTGCGGAGCTCATGTCTATGCCCTTTTTACAGTGACCGAAGTGTATTATCTGAATGTAGCCCTGGCGCTCTTCAACACTGCTATGGGTGAGTCTTTCCGTCTCATTTCGGGCATCTAGGTCCTGATGTGATTTACTCCAGTTACACCGACATACTATGTCATTTGTAAGTCTTCTATAGCTCATGCTGAGAGCTAAACTCAGCTCCGTTCTATCGCAGTCACGTTCTTCTCAATTCTTACAACAATCGTAAGTCAACCCCAATTCCCCATTTGATTGCCTAAGCACCAACTAACGCTACGCAGGTCCTTTTCCAAGGCCTCAAGTCCACCCCATCCGCTATTATAACCCTCGTCATGGGTTTCCTTGTCATCTGCTTCGGCATCACCATCCTCCAAATGTCCAAGGTCGATCCAAACGAGCTCGGTACAATGGCCAAACTCGATAGACGTTCCACGTTATTGTTACAGGCCGCTCGCAGTAAAACGGAATCTCAATACCAAACAGACGAGGAGAAATCCGTACTTGGATATGAAGATCCTGGTATGGACGCTTTGAGGGGATCTCTACACGGCACCGTTGGATCGATAATGAGAGCGAGGAGGATAAGTCAGAGTTCGAGGGCCGGAACGATTAGATCAAGGCATGGCAGTCACCCATTTTCGAGTGGTTTTGCTCCGGGATCCATGTCCCCAGGACGCCGTAGAGATGTGGATCTGAGTCCTGGACCTGGCGGGTTGAAGAGACATCAGTTGTACGACGCTCCGATGCCTTCGCCTGCGTTTACGACCACGACTGTGGCTACGAGAGGCGATGATGGGTCTTCGGTACGGAGTCCCTCGTTCACGAGTACTACTTCAGGAGGGGCAGGGGCACAGCTAGGAACCAAGAAACCAACAATCAAATTTGGAAGTCAAGACGTGATCCATTCGTACCATCCTACTACTGGACTTGGAGGGCCTGATTTAGAGGCGACGCATGAGAGCAGGCCTACTATTACTAGAAGTCCGAGTGGAGGAGCTGGTTTGGGAACACCCGGAGCTGTCATGCATGGTGGTGGTTATCCGCCTGCACGGTTGGACACGATGGGTACGGGGGATAATAAGACAATGAGTCAGTTGTTGACTTTGGCAGAAAGTCCGGTAGAGGAGAGGGCAGGGTCTGGAGAAGGTTTACCGAGAGGAAACGCATTGATGTTGCAAGAGTCTGAGCCTCATTTTGCGTCTGGGTCGAGCTCGCGTTCAAAACCAGGGCATGTCAACCTCGATGACGATCTCGATCGGGAAGTCAAGAGTGCACCTCCGGTTCAGAAGGGATTCCCTCGGATACCTATGCCAGGCGGGAGGAAAGACTCTAGGGATGTATTCCTCCCAGACAGCAATAGCACGACGACGCTGATGACCTTCCCGAGCGTGACGGATTCTGCTAGAAGTTTGGATGATGGGGATTTACCAGACGAGATTGGTAGAAGTAGTGGTGGTGGGAAGAGCCAACATCATTCGCATTTACACCTAAACATTGGGGAAGACTCAAAGACAGGACACAATCATCACAGTCATAATGCGAAGAAGTACCCCCGAGGAGCACAAGACCAAGACAGAGAAGAGACTAGGAGATTGTTCAAGAAGAACGCAGATGGACAAGAGTCGACGGATTCAGAGGCAGGAGGGAATTCACCCGTTTCTGGATCGACGGAGGATTCGTATCAGTTGATGCAAATGGGCGGAATACGGTTGGTTCATCAAACGCCGGGTGGCCATATTCCTTGATGTGAGGTGTATAATGCATACGCTTCCGAGAAGTTGTAATGGCTAGAATTGCATGTATGCTGCTTTGTCATGATTATAGTGACGGTAACGATACTACGTCGAATGGGTTTCTTTGGACTGGACTGCTTTTCCTTTCTGTGAAATACATCTACTACTCCCCGATTCGCTTTTCAGTTTCGGTTTTTATCCTTGTTTATTTATCCCCCTTTTTTTTTTGCCCACACTACTACTGTTTGTGACGACTCTGAACGATGTAACTTCATATCTTTATTTTACTCTGAAGTTTTTACAGTTACAGCTACAATAAAAGTATCTAGTCTCGCTGCCTAGGTGGCTCAAGGAATCGCTAGCACTGTAAGGCATACTGTACTCAGTGTAATACAGACAAAACTGCCCTGCCTTTCCTGATATCCTAGGCCTTCTTCTCGTCCGCGAGCTTCCCTCTCTGGCGCACTGTCTCCGCCATGGCCTTTCCAGCCTCACTCCCCATCGCCTCAAACCCCTCAATCACACCCTCATGATCTCCTCCCTTCATTTCTTGGCTCATCTTCCATTTTCCACCAATATCCGTAATCTCAATCTCTATCCCAATAATCGCCTTCTTTAACAACGCGACATACGTCTCCGGGGAGTCCTCTACACCCCATGGCTCTCCGTGTTCCACACCCCTGCCCGTCTGAGTGGTTTCCGAAAAGGATGTCAAGTCAGATATGGCTCGTGATATGAAGGCATCCGTCTCATCGTCTTGAGTATCGTGATAGATAGTAACCCGTCCATAGACTTGGACTGCAGCGTAGTCCCACGTAGGTACGACTTTACCCGTCGTGGGTTTAGTCTGTTTGTAGAATTTGGGAGTAACATAGTGATGGACAGGTCCGTTGAACAGGACGAGGACTTCTTTGGAAAGTGTACATGTCTTGGACGAACTCGACGAATCCGCAGAAGCCCTACTAGTCAACTCGGCTATCATAGCCTTCGTTTGAGGGTTTGCACGAGCCATATGTCCGCGTAATTTGCCCAATTCCGTTGGACTTTCGTCGTCAGAGACGTCTAGAATAAAGGGGATATGGCTGGATTGGATGAAATGATCAGAAGGAGAACTGGGTTCGATGGTAGTTGTGAGGATGCCTAGGGGATTTTCGCGAATGAAAGCTCGGAGGGTAGGGATGTCTTGTTCTGCGTGTACTGCTCGAAGGTACATCGGGTATACTTGGTTGGAATATGCGATAGAACACGAGAGAGAAGAGAGAGGAGTGCTTGGTCACTACATTTCTCTGTCAGTGCTGTTGAAATCGGAGCTCCGGATTCCCGTCTCTCGGAGTGACGATGTTGAGCGTACTTTAGTGTACGTAAGAGTCTTGTAGACTACAATGAAGCAAAAGTCGCTGCATTGTTCCTAAAAATTGCGCACAAGGATGGACCCAGGTGCAAAGGGCATATGGCATCCAGAGGAAATCAAACTACATGATGATACAACCTAAAGATCTTCACTACATACCATATCTTCGAGACCAAATCTATACTCTTACATTGTCTCGCAACCCTACTGACAGAAAAATGCAAAAGTACTACACTTTTCCACAGACATCACAATGGATGGTATTTTCAAAAGATCGATGATCTCCTGATGATTCTTCTCGGAAACCAAAGCATTATGCTTTGAGACGCAAATCAGTTCTAACCCGTAGTATTTAAGAAAGAACGACCGCATACTCACCAACTGAGAATGTTGACAACGAAGCCTTAGTGAATCCAATCCAAGAGGGCCCAAAACCTTCCCCAACTCTCTCATCTTCGCCTTATCCTCATCTAATAATCCACCACATATCGTACTTGCTCCCGCGGCCTCATTCGTCCTGTGACGAAGGGTGATCCGTAACTTCTCCGCCTGCCAACGACTCGGACTAGTAGTACCATTTCCATTTCCATCTCCATTCCGACGACGAACGCACATGGAATCCACCAAAAACTCATCTGGAATTTCCGCGATAAATTTGCCCCATGGACGAGCGATGAGTGAAGAAGCACCAGTCGTCCTTATCATGGGAAAGTGAAGTCGTTCAAGGGAAGGGTGTCTCAAAATGAAGCTGTCCCACTCATCCCAACTATCAGGTTCGGGACAGGTGATACAATGGACGATTTGAAGACCGGGATAGGTTAGGTCTTTCCATGCTTTTTCGCATGTGAGGTCGAGACAGATTTCTTGAACCCGTAAACCACGTTCCAGGAAAGCTTGGAGATCGCCCCAGCCTGAGCTGTGATCCCAGTTGGCAAGAGTGATTTTGGAAAGTGGAAAGGAAGACAGAGGAAGTGAAAGCTTTGACCCAAATTGAGCACTAGGGTAGATAATTTTGAGGTCGGGACGGGATTGTATTGCTTCCATTAATTGGGAATCCCAACGGTCCAGCATGAAAGGGATGCTTAAATGTTCGAGCTGCGGACAAGAGGATAGAATATCGAGAAGTAGGAGGCGAACTGCGGAAAAAGACTCTTCCTGCACATTTTCGTAATCTTCTTCATACAGACGATTGGTGAAGCGGACGACTCTGGGAAGAAAGAACAATTCCATGAGTCAAAAGCACAAACATAGATAGATTCCTAGCAACGCACCTGACGAGTTTCGTAAAATCCCTATTTTGAGATAGAATATCCCTCATGCTGGCTATCTCGTTGAGATGATAAAGCATAAAGTTGACACTGCTAAAGAGTAAAGGAACGGTGATCCTCCGCAGTCGTTTATTGACCATGGAGAGGCTGTAGATGGGATTGTCGTTGGGGTGAGCCTTGCGTTGTATTAATTTCCGAGTTTTCGAAGGGGCTTTGACAACCCACTGGGGCTCGCCAGTCGTGGACGCATCCGCAATAAAGGCCAGGAGCTCGTCGGGCAGCTGCTCAAGAGGCGAGAAAGGCGGTTGAGAGGCCTGTAGGTCGTTTGAGAGGTGTGACAAGAAACCGAAGGGATTCAACTTACCTCGTCCGCTACCTTTGGCACCTCCTGACGGTACGAGCTCATATGGGGCGTTGGGCGACGTTCCAGAGTGTGACAGTTGAGCTCAATGGGCTAGACCTGCACTGCTGTAGATGCGTGAAAGCTCGTTGAAGAAAGGCTGCAAATAGGATGGTCGAGCGTTCTTCAATAAACTTCAAGTTCGGGGGAGTGAAGGTGCACTTACACGAGCATTTGGTGTCGTGATGGATTGATAACCACCTTGATTGATGGACCATGGTGGAAGCCAGTGCTTTTACAGTGATTGGACAGTGTCGATGTTTGCCAACAGCCTGAGATGACTATCGTTCTCCTTTCGGCTACGATCTGATACTGAGCTTTGTGAGCGTGTTGTAAGCTCCATATCGAAATCAGAACGAACCTGTGTTACGGTTAAAAGTTGAGAAGCATTCGAGAGGGCGGACGTTTTGCAGTGCTCGAGTGTCTCTTGAGTTTTTTTTCGACCGGTATTCGGGAGCCTTTGATTCAAGAGTGGTAGGACAGCGAGGGGTTGTCTACTTGTCTATCCAAAGCAAGACATGAATATCAGGGGAGGTGTTGAAATCAAAATTTCCGTCGGAAACGTGGCGGTGCGTTTTATTTTGATTTTTCTCTAGACTTTACTCATCCTAAAGTGCGAGACTCGGGAGTTGCTGTAAGTACTTCAAAAATAAAATACTACCTCTGTACTTACACATCGTCCCATCGTCCTGTTGAGCGTCGACTACAATAAGGACAGTTTTTCTGTCAGCCATGGAAATAATATAGATCCTTACTGTTTCAGGTAGTTATACGCGTAGACGAACCCTCGGTCGGACTTTCACTGTCACTTTGTGCCAGAGCAATTTTGAAACCCACACTACCTGTACAGTATCTCAGGAATGAGGGTATATGCCAGCAGTAGTACTTAAGTATGGTAAAGCCATTGCGCACAACTCCACAACAGTTGCCCACAATCTGACAATGGAAAGCATTGGAACGGTCTGTTTCATGTCTTGTGTATCAAGCTCAAGTACAGGTCCAGAATTTCTACATCTATATAACAAATGAGAATTAAAAAGAGAAAGCCAGAAGAAATCCATCAGACAGACACTCCTCTCGCTGGAACAACCTTCAGAAGTTCTGATGAACCCAGAAAGAAAGCCCCAAACGTCCTCGAGACCTCATCGAAATGAAGCCATGTTCTCAGTTATACGAGGGAGTGCGAAGGTCATCGACTGGATTTGAAGAAGCGGCATTTGTAAAAATGCGAGACTCGGTCAGTTTCTATAAAAAGATCCTGATGAGTATGTTCTAAAGAATCCATATCGTTGAGCAAGGGCTTTTATACTTTTTGGGGGTGGTCCGTGCGCAACTGAAAATTTTCGCGGATCAGGTGATTAGCAGACGATTTTGGAGATGGTCTGTGCGCAATATGCAGTGGCTTCAAGCAGCAAGGCGTTTAGAACTTCACATAATACACATTGACAATACATATGTAGGTAGACGTCGATTGTTTCTCAAAGTATACATCTGATAGTGTAGGACAGCCAAGAAACCAATCAATTCGCCAGAGTAAAACGACCGCCTGAGGCTAGACGGATACGGACCTGGTGCTAAAGTCGGATTCCGCACCAGTGTGAGTGTTGTTCCATAAGGATCTGACGACAAAGTCCGCAGGGTCTGGATCAAGTACCGATGACACGGCAGGATTGAGGACAAATTTCACTAAGGACGAGGCATAAGGCATTGGGATTTAGCATGAAGTCGAAAAGCATTAGGGGTAACTTACGAGTCCGGTCAATGCCTGGAACGAGATAGAACCCATTGGAAGCTAAATTCGTTGTATTGTCGAGGAACACCCCAACTGTACCAAAGGGATGTTCCAGCCATGTCCACGGTGCTACACCTCCCTTTGCAGAAAGTGTAAAGGTCAAATCGTCTCCCCGAGTGAGGCTAATTTTTGGATCCACCAAAGACGCGTTAGATAGCGGCTGTGGAGTGAACTGTGCAGAAAACATCCATGAGTTATAGCCGTTCTCACAAACAGACATAGCACTCACATATTCTTCGTTCGTCATGGTAACCCCATCTACCTCAGCAGTCAGGTTGAGGAGCATCCATACATCTGTCGCATTCTTCCCAGCGGGCAAAATCTGATCCAACCCAGTAGCCTCCAATATCAACGAGTTGTTCAATGCAGGAGTCGTAAACTCAACCGTGCTCGAATTCAACTCGTTCCCTTCCCAATCATACCAAGTCAACATCGCAGATCCCTGCACCTCGTTAAACTTGTCCGAAATAGTCAGGACCTGCAATGTTTCATTTCCAGGTGTCCAGAACGGGTATATTGAGACAGGTGCATAAGCTCGAGTATAACCGTAATGCAACACTTTCCAACGGCCGGAGAATTCGAGACTGGACCAGCTGACGCCTTGCCAGATATCGTTCAGTTGCCAAACAATCCCGCCTAGGTTATTCTCGCCCTTGCCTGCTCCGTGTCTGTACCAAGCAATCTCGGCCATAATTGTCATAGCTGGAAAACAGGAGTTTCTTATTAGAACTAACGCATGGAGGAACAGGAGGGTTTACCGCTGACCTTGGAACACCTGAGTAGAATAACACCACTGCGCAAAGGTCTGATTAGAATCGGAGGTACCGGGTGTTGGTAACCACATCTTGACTGCATCCTCCATTTGGCCTTGACCTTCTGGAGCGTTGGGATTAGGGAAAGCAAGGCCGCCGGCTGGTGGGTGATGATCGCGGGATGCAACGACGACAGAGTTGAAAGAGAAATCGTCTGGAGAGGTGAGAGCTTCTTGCCAGGTGTAGAACGAAGGCAATGAGTGGAATCTGTCACCAAGACGGGTTAAACAATGCCAGTAATGATACTTGCCACCAGTAAAACGGCCCACTCACCCAAATTCGTTCACGAATCTCGCAACAGGATACGTGCTGTAGTCAAAAGCCTGGTCTGCAACGTAATCGAAGCGTTCTGTAGATAATGGTATGATCAGTGGAAGAGGATCACCGGCAAGGGGTAAAAACACACCTGAATTGCCGTAGAGGTTACCTTCAGTGCCGTTTTCAAATCTCAGAATGTATGGGTCAATGCTGAGGACGCCGTGCGTCGTAGAGCAATCAGTGTAAGGAACCTGTCAAATGTTTATAAAAGAGACCATATATCAAGAAATACTCGACATACCGAACGCGTCTCAGAGAGCGCAATATCATGCAAAAAGTCTTGGAACATTGTCACAAACTGTCGGAAAGGAGAAAAAAGGGACGGTCAGATCAATTTGTTGCCCACTGGCTCAGCAACACCACTGTCAACTCACCTGATTCAGGTAAATCGTCCCATTCGGTAACGACTGATTCGTCCCAATGACTATACCTTCAATCTCATTCCCTCCTGCCCACTGCGCGACACTAGGGTGTCTATTGATCCTCCTGACATTCTGTCTGACTTCCGGCTCGATTGACTCTAGCAAGAACGGATTGATAGGCTGAAGAGCATCTGAGAAGCTAAACTCCGTCCAGGCAAGGATTCCAAGCTCGTCGCAGATGGAGTAGAAGTCGTATACGCCTCCAGCAGTAGAAGCTTCAGAAGGCTGATACATCCCTCCACCCCAGACGCGAACCTAGTGAAAACGAGAAGCCCATTATTACAGCCCAAAGCGACAGAAATTGGACCAAAAAGACTTACGATATTCTGTCCAACTTGAACGGCACTCTCCAATACCCATCTCACCCTGTCCGTTGGGATTCTCGAGTAAAAGTTGTCAAAGGGAATCAAGTTGGATCCTTTACTGTAAAACGCTTCCCCATTAATTTCGAAATGGTACTGGTCCCCGGGCGTAATTCCTCTCTGCTCGACGTCTTCTTGTGAATAGGGCAATTGCACCAGACGAATAGTGCGGAACCCGGTCTTCAGAGTAAAGGTAACGTTTGAAGCAGTCTGAGCCGATCCTGCGCCCAAGCTCAATGTACCCGTGAGGTTGTACAGCTGCGGTGTCCCAAGATTATGCGGGAACCACCTCTTTGGCACTGAATCAGGAATCTGCCACTGAACACTGAACCACGTAGTCTCGTTAACCCTTCCAACCAACTCTGGAACCTCAAACGCCTCGGACGTAATTCCCAGTTCCGGGAACGTCAAGGTAAGAGAGGATGACGAGGAAGGTATATCAGCACCGGAACGGATAGCCAAAGACATATTGAGCACCCAATCGGCTGATTGGACCGGTGGGATGGAAAAGTTTGAGCCAAGTTTGTAGATGTCGACAGATGTTTCTTCGATGAAGATGAGGTCTGCAGAGGAGCTGGAGGATGATGGAGAGATGGGAGGTGCGCCAATGGAGATGTCGGTACCATTGGTCGAGTCCGTCAGAGTGATTAGGTAGGCTGGTTTGAAGATTCCGCTTGGGGCGAAAGCTGGACTCTGTGGATGAGAAAATGTAGCATTTCATTAGCAAAGATATACGCGTTACAGGTAGAGTGATGACGTACCCAATCCCATCCAAAGTCAATCGGTATCTTGCGGATGTATTCTCTTGCAGCGTCAATTTCGAACTGGAATCATTGTCAAAAGCGAGATCAGGAGTATCTGGTTCTGATACGCACCACACTGCCAGGTGGAAAGGTCTCTGCGTCTGGCCTTGAACTGACGTTCTGACCATAAGTAACCGCTGACTCAAAGTCGACGGTCAAATTTCCTCCAGAAGACCCAGCCGCGAGTATATGCGGAGTGACATCGAAAAAGTATTGTCGAAACTGGTTATTGACCCATGCGACGGGCTGGTCAGCGAATGTCTAGAACGCGAGAACGCGGTCAGCGTCTGTCGAGTTGCACACAGTGAGAAGTCAAACTCTCACGATGTTCGCGATGGTGTCGAGACCATAGAATAGCAACAACGTTTGGTCCGATGTCGAGTTTGCTTCCAACGTCGCGAAGAATGGCGAAAGATCAGCTGTATACGTCCAGTTATCCATCCAGACCCATCTTTCCGTGAAATCTGCAACAATGCGCATCAAACTCCAGTCAACCAATCTTTAGAAGTAACTCACCATTTATCTCGAGCAACGGCTCTGTAATGACCCCAGCTTTTTCCAGATCCAGATGAACCATGGACGGCACAGATCCTGGGACAACAACTGATCCATTTTCATTCCTCAACGTCCAGGACAACTCGGATAGGTCGAATATCGCGGCACTTGAGAGAAGGGAGAGATAGCTTAGGGCTAGGCCTAGCAACAGAGAGGGCTTCATAGAGCCCTTGGTCAACATCATATTTTGGTGTATGCGAAAGCTGCTGGCCGGTGGCTCTGCTGTTTCCGGTGAGCATCATCAGGATTCGTTCCACCACATATTTAACCCTTCAGCCCCACTTCAGATGCCGTAGAGTGCGATGGATCATGCGGGACTGGCAGCACCTGACGGTATACGCTGTGGACAAGAGTGACTGGCCAGTTCTATAAGTATTGTGTCGAAGAGCAATTTCGAATGACATCACCATCTGACCTCTTCTCTGCCACGGAAGGCTCTGACCGAAAAAAGAGGGTCCTCGAGAATACAACGTCGATCTCATGATGCTCAGTGAGTAGACCCCTTCTGACCTTCCAACTGTGCTGAGAAGCGTTTCTCATATCAGCGGTGACGTCGCGATATCGTTGTTCTCGTCAATCCTGAAATCATCTCTGAGTAACGTGGACTGCGCGCAGAGGACGAGAAGGCGACGACGGAAGCCACGGTAGCTGGTGGTAGAAAAGGCGGAATGTAGTGTTGTCTACTACTAGCAAGGTATGTCACGCCTTCATGTCGCCTGGCTATCTACTTACCTTCCTGTCTTGTACCGTTGTAGGTTGTCTATATGTATGCGTGTCACCATGCACCAAACCCACTGACATCAATATGGCTTGGCCTTGCGACAGCTAAAGAACCACTTCGAAGCCCCCAAATCTGTTGCTGGTTCCTGCACGTCGAAACTGACCAACTGGTAGGGCCGACCCGGTGAGTCTGCAAGTTCGTTTCTGTAAGACTCTCTTTTCAATGCACCTCAGGCTCAAGCAACAAACCTGGATCCGTGCATCCTCTCCTCTCCTATAACCCACCCACTTTGCATACGTTTCCTCACCACTCTGGCTGGTTCAGGTATGTTGTTCTATTTCTACTTCCAAAACCACGTCAATCCCTGACTCTTGCTTCCTTTTAGTCAGTACCCTGATAAGAGTAACGAGGGCATGGTGACCTTGCCTTGCAGTACCGGCTCGAGTCATCAGGAGAATTCCTTTTGTGTCGGCTCTTCTTTTCTTGGCTTTCGTTCTATTCCCTCATGTCAGGTCAAATCTGACTTGTTGAGAGTTTGGTCCAATGGATCTGGTTGAGGTTGGTGGAGAGGTTAGCTGTCTCAGCGGTGCTTCTCTTTCGTGTCCCGTCAGAATGCACTGTACGGATAATAGGGACTCTTTTTTATGCCGTCTGCTCTGCTAGTTTACTTCAAGCTTCGGTAAATATCGATTTTACATTATACAGTCCACAGATGGATTTCGTCTGTCGGCTTTCGAAATCAGAAGCACAGATCGCGCAAGCGTAAGAGACATGAGAGGTGTTGGGTGAGCTTGGTCCGCGATAAGCCAGAGGAACGAGGGCTTATCTAAGGATAAGCTAGAAAGAGCGTGTGAAAGGACGAGCCATACCGGGACGCGCTTTGACGACACGTCCCTCTCATCTCCGTCTCGTCCACACACGCTCTCTCCTCGTTCTCTCCTTTTTTGCTCCCACCCACCGCATCCCTTTAGTTTCTGGGTGCTCCAGATGGCTTAAGATTTCGTCTTCTGGACCCTGGAAGCTCAGGCCTTGACCCAAGAGGTTCTTTCTTTGGGTTTCCTTTCTGGAAACCCTTTCGCGTCCTTATCCCGATCGCGACGCGTCTCGCAAGCAATCACGTTTCAAATCACGTGCTTTGCCGCTTGCGCCGAACCTCATCGGGCCAAGCCCTCAGGCAAACCCCAACAACTAGTATATAACCAGTTGTTGGTTCCTCGAGTACTCTACACTGAGTACTCATTTCTCCTTCTAGTGGAAAACCTAGCTTATGCTGCAAATCGTCTGAATGACTCGGAGTGCGTGACGTCGCGTCTCAGACGTTAGCCTAAGTTCTTGAACTTCTTCAATCATCCCAACTCAAATATTTTACCGCACTACCGTGGATGCTTGATGGCGACATCTCTACGGGCGAAACGAATCATGAGCAGGTGACTGCTTGGTCGAATTCCAAGCAACACGCGACGTGATCGAGAACCGTAGACTTGGATTTCGACAGCCATGAACTTCAACAACGACACTATCCTGCTAGTGTTTGTAGTGAGCCGGGTGGAATAGCTGGGGCTGGAAGCTTGTCGCCTTGCATTGGTGGTTGACAGGAGCTCTTTCATTCAACATTGTCATTGACAGACTTGGAGTCTGTATCTGAGGTGTGTAGCGATTCGGTTCCGAGGTGTGAATCTGTCCTCATGCATTAAACCTCGTTTCCCATTTCTTCCCCAGACTTGTCAGTAGCCTGTCAACGCAATATCAGTCGTTTCGTTGCCTTTTGGAACAGATGATACTCTACGTCACATTCGCAGAGTTCAGTACAACAGCAACTTCTTCTAATTCCTTCAAGTACATGTGAATACCTATCCGGTCAATCTCTCTCGTTAAAGCCGCTCAAAATAATGAGTTTCGCAAGTTCTTCATGAACGGGGAAAATGTAATAACGAGTGCAGATCAGCTGGGTACGACAATCGCTAAACTAGGTGCCGTAAACTACTTCGGAAAAATCGTCACCGTTCTTTCTCATATTCAAACTTAAAGCAATCTCTTAGGCAAGTTGTCCCCGAGCCGACTGCAATTATCACGCGTAAGTGGGTCACTGACTCTTCAAAACAGACGTATGACTGAAATACTCAACCTTTGCGTTTCTCCAGACCACCGGCCCTCTCAGAATGCTATTTCTTACCTTGGTCATCCATCTATCGGCCTTGGTCGGGGCCTCCAAGGCGTCGTTAAACCCTCGCACTTTTCTCGATGTGTGCCAGGAAATAGCTAGCAGCGTCTCTGACGCGTCGGGTGTCTACTATCCACCACAGCTTGAATACCTGCAAGGAGTGGAACACTATATGACTTCTAGTATCCAAGCTTCTGCTTGTGTCGTCGCGCCTGGGACCGCTAAGGATGTTGGCAAGACAGTGAGTCCCGGTCCGTGTAGCCCTGTAATGCTGGTCTATGCTAATCAAAACTCTAGCTTACCATCGTCGGTTCTAGTCGCACTCCGTTCGCAGTACGTCCGCCTAGCGTTCTGTGTTCAGCTATCATTCATCGACATTCCTTTCTCATTTCTGCAGGTCAAAGGTGGAGGCCACGCCACCAATCCAGATGCTTCATCAACGACGGGCATACAGATTACTATGTCAAAATTCGATGAAGTCACGTATAACGCTAGTTCTCAAACGGTGGTTTACGGAGCTGGACTGATCTGGGATGATGTTTATGCGAAACTCGTTCCCCAAGGTGTGAACGTCGTTGGTGGTCGTCTGCCTGGTGTCGGTGTGGCAGGATTTACGCTTGGTGGAGGTACGCTGATGCCTACGATCCTTTCATCTGTTTTTTACCAACCAACGATAGGTTATTCGTGGTTATCGAATCAGTATGGACTCACATTGGACAACGTGGTTGCTTTTGAACTGGTCAAGCCTGACGGTACCGTAGCCACTATTACGGATGATTCAGATGCAGATTTGTTTTGGGCATTGAGAGTGAGTAGTTGCTGCTGCACCATGAGGAGTATCTCTGAAACTCATAATTATCAATCAGGGCGGTTTTAATAACTATGTATGCAGCCTGTTGTTCCCCGACCCTTGCGAAAACAATTCTGACCGTCATACAGGGTATCGTCACGAGATTTACTCAAAAGGCACATCCTCAGGGCCAAGTTTGGGTACGTGTTGTTGCATCCAGGGCTGGAGAAAGATCTTACAGACTTCTTACAGGGAGGAGCATTGACTTTTACCAGTAACCAGCTCGACAAAGTTGCAGCTGCCACTGCCAAATTCGCTGCCGAGGTGACAGATCCCAAGGCGTCTATCATCACAACATCCGACTTCCTTCTCACTCAGGTACGCGTATATCAATTTTCTGTCTAGGCAGCATTTGAAACACCTTCAACAGCCCCTCGTCCTCCTGTCTGTCTTCTACGACGGACCCAAGCCTCCCGCAGGAATTTTTGACGACATCCTCGCAATCCCGTTCCTTACCAAAGATGTAAAAGCTCGGGATTTCCCTTCGCTTATCCAAACTTGGCCGTCCGAGCTTGTTGCTCATCAAAGGTACGTCGGTAACGCGCCATGCATTTTTGTTTCTTCTTCTTAATTGTTTATTTGCAGGGGCATCTTCAACGTAGCGCCAGTAGTTAACCTCACCCGCAATATTGTAGACGCTCTATTGAACGAGTCCAAGGTGAAGATTATCCTTACATGTCAACTCTCTTTTAACCAATATTATCCTTCGCAGTTCTGGGGCGAAAGACTCCAATTCCACTCTGGTTCTTTCGTCACCTACGACATTGAGCCTTTCCTTCCATCAATCCTCTCCTCCTCTGCCTCAAGTGCCTGGCCACCAACCCGTGATACAGCATTTCTTCCTCAAAACATTGCTTTCCTCTGGCTAGACCCATCTCAAGACGAAGACTTCTTTGATGCGGCAAGACAGAGTGCCGAGCAGATTAAACGTGTCGCGTTGGCGGAAGGACAAAAGGTTGAAGGCGCCTCTCCATACCCTAACTATGCTATCTTTGATACCCCAGTTGAGCTGATTTATGGTGACAATTTATCGCGGATGAGAAGTATCAAGGCGAAGGTGGATCCGAATAATGTTATGGGACTTACTGGTGGTTTTAAGATTTGAGGGTTACATACGTCATAGTAACGAGTCGGCTGTACCTTGCAAATATACTTTGTACAGTCGAACTATGTAGTCTTACATCTGAACTTACGAAATCTCAAGAGAACTGACACTCGCAAAATTGCAGCAATCTTTAGTTCCTCCCTCCAGTCATGCCCGCAAGAGAAGGTGGCGCATCAAGCGGTCGAGAATCTCGCTGACAGCGACGATGATGAGTCGGGTGAGGAGGAGTAAATGTCTGCTCCTATTTTCTATATTATTTTCGCTCTATTAGAGTGTTTAAGCTAGGGCTTTCTCACAAATGTTTCAAACTAGTTTGAATTACAATGACAGAAATTTGGAAAGACTTTCGAGTTCCAACACCATCCGTCGGCTAACGGCGTACTGGTCGCGATCGGTGCCCTAGTAGTGGTAGCATTACATATTACATACTGTATTCCTTCTCACCATGACACCAATACTACGCTCTCTACTCTCTATTCTCGCCCTCTCAGAGGAGAATTCCACCGCGTACACAGAATCCATTGTTAAGCAGGCATGGTACGGCTCGTACACTACTAAACGCAGTGGCAACTACGCTTACTTACCTGGGGATAAGAGTTAGCTTGTAAGGCTAGTAAGAGGCTTATTGAGCGATGTGGGTTAAGTGTAAAACTTGTTATTTTGAGGACTATCTACCAGTCCTTATATACTTTCAAGGAGGTACAAATACATGTAAACTAATACTAGTGTAACAATAATATTCTATTGTACTGGATAGAACAGTGCTGGTTTTGTACACTATTGTCGTACTGCACTTTATTGTCTATATGATTTTATTGTTCTATATATAACTACTATTATTGTTCTACATAGAATACGTTGATGGCTGCAACTGAATGCGCCAATTCAACACTCCCCCTTGCTAAGCTGCACGGTAGTGTGCGTAAGCATAGGTAGGCGCTGTAAGCAGCCATGGAAGGAAGGGATCCAGTGCCTCGACGTTTTCGATGCGATTTCTTCAATTATAAAACTGAAGTCCTAATTGTTTCCTGAACTTCTCAAACTTTACTCGATCTAAAGCTTTAGTGAGTAGATCTGCAGGGTTATTGCTTCCTTCAATAAAGAATAACTTGACTGTCTCGTCAATGACTTTTTCTCGAACAAAATGATATCGAATATCAATGTGTTTGGTTCGCTTATCCGTGACAGGGTTTGATGCAATAAAAATTGATCCTTGATTGTCACCGTAAATTGGAATAGCGTGTAGAGGATATTCAATTTCACTAAGAAGAGTCTTGAACCAACAGACTTGTCGACTGCAGTCACTAAGTGCCATGTATTCAGCTTCAGTCGAAGATAGAGCAACTGTCTTTTGTTGTCTAGACGTCCAGCTAAATGGTGCTTGGGCTAATTGTAGAAAGAAGCCAGTTTGTGATTTGCGAGTTCCAGGATCTGATCCCCAATCAGAGTCTGTGTAGGCTGATAAGCCTTCTCCCCCTCGACCGTTGTACACAAGAGCATATTTTCTAGTGCCAACGAGATAACGGCAAATGTCTTTCGCCCTATTGTAGTGTTCTTGTGAGGGGTTTGCAGCAAATTGCGCAAGTTTTGTGACAGCAAAGGAAATATCAGGACGTGTTCCTAACATTAAATAGAGTAAGGATCCGATGATCTCCTGATAACTTTGACGAAGAGTATAATTGACAGGAGTGTCATTTGGAAGAGGAAGAGGGTGATAATTGCCAGGTAATGGGGTAGCAGAAGCTTTCGCGTTTTGCATTCCATAAGTTTCTAGGATTTTATCCAGATAAGCGCATTGATCTAAAGAGATCTTGCTGCCTTTCCTGGTAATTCTCATCCTAAGGAATTCTTTGGCATCACCTAGATCCCTACATTCCCATCTCTTCATAAAGTCTCCTTTGAGTCGTAAGACTAAGGTTTTGTTAGCTCCACAGAATAGAGCGTCATCCACATAGACTACAGTAATGACGATAGAATTTTCAATAAGATTTTTGTTGGCGTCATAGCGTTTGTGAATGAAGATTCCGGCGTCGGAAATGATTCGTTTAAAACCAAGTTCCGCCATGGACTTATCAAGACTTTTCCACCACGCAAGTCCTGCTTGTTTGAGTCCGTAGAGAGCACGAAGAAGCCGGACGACTTTATGCTCTTGTCCTTTTACTTTAAAGGCTTCCGGTTGTTCCATGTAGATTTCTTCATCGAGTAAGCCATATAAATAGGCTGATCGGACATCGACACCGGACACGTGCCAGCCCTTAAGTGCAGCTAAAGCGAAGATTAAGCGCACAGTCTCGAATCGAACAACAGGCGAATATATTTGATCAAAGTCTATGCCTTCGACCTGTGAAAATCCTTTTGCAACGAGTCTTGCCTTTTTACGACCATCAGTTTTGATGTCGAAGACCCATCGGTTTTTAATAACTTTCCTATCTTTAGGTCTTTCGACCAATTCATAGGTGTCGCGCTTGCGAAGAGCCTCTAGTTCTTCGCGGCAAGCGACTTTCCATTCCTCTTGCTCAGCTATAGGTAAGCGAGCAATATCTTTGAATGTCCATTCGCGAATATTACGAACATTCGGTTGATTCCCATCATTCTTCGAAGTAACTTTCTGAATAAGCAAGTGGGAATCGATTTCTCCAGGAGCAATTGCCTGCATAAGCAAGAAATTTATAGATACTCCCCCTTCACGGCATGGTTCTGCCATTTCTTCTGATTCAGGGCGCGCAGAGTCATCACTCTCGGCTTGCTGCTCCCCTTGAGGTGCGCTTCCGGATGCAGAACTAGGTCCGGGAACCTGTTGCTCTGCAGCTTGTTGACGTCGGTTTTCTCTCCGAGCGTCTCTCTCTGCTTTAGCTTTTGCTTCCGCTCTTTTATCAGCTGCGATTTGAGGTTCAAGATCGCGTTCAACTTCTACAGGGTGTCTATCCCCGTATCGTTTAGGTACAGTACCAGTACGCTCGCTTCGACGCGTTGGTTCTGCTGGTAGCCGTCTTTGTCTAGGAGCTCTGGGCTTTCGAGGTGCCTGAGGAGGTGGTGTCTCCACTGGCGGTGGTGTTACCGTTCTTTTAGGCTCAGAGTCACTATCCGGGGACGAAGGCGGTGGATCCTGTTCAGGTTCGTCGTCACGAAGTTGATCAGGTCTCCTTGTTGAAGGGATGCGAGGAGGACGATGATTAAAATCTTCATCATCATCGTCAGGGATTGTTTGTGGTAGAGGAGTGTCATCGCCTTGCGATGACTCGATAGGTAGTTGTTTTGAATTACGAGATTGAGTTTTACATCGAGGAAAGAAGTCTTCCTCAAACACGGCTTGCGGGGATGTAAATTCCGCATTGTTTGTACGCATGAAAAGATTTCCACGTTCTCCCGGTGCTACACCAAGATACGTCATGAGTTCTGACTTGGAAGCAAGTTTGTTCTTTCGAGTTTCCTCGGGTTTAAAGACATAAGCTCCGCAGCCAAAAACTCGTAAATGATCGATACGCGGTTTTTCCTTTTCAAGCATTTCAAATGGAGTTATCCATTTGTGTCGTCGTAAGGGAGTACGTCGATAGACATACAATCCATGACGGACAGCATATTCCCACCAAGATTCAGGTAGACATGCTAGCTTCATCATTGCCAATGCCTTATCCATTAGAGTGCGTATAAAGCGCTCCGCTCGACCATTCTGTTGATGAATGTATGGTGCACTGTTTAGGATTTTAACACCTTTCTCGAGTAACATTTCTCGGTAGGTGCCTTTGATGAATTCACCACCCATATCAGACATCCACTGTTCGACTTTCGTCTTATATTGAGTTTCTACCATCGCAAGGAACTGGCGAGTGGCAGTCAGTGGTTGTTTTTTGTCTTTAAGAAAACGTATCCAAGCATCTGAAGTGTAATCATCAAAGAAGACGATTATATACTTGTACTTGTGGTAGGATATCGTGGGGTATTCATGTAAATCCGTATGGATAATTTGGAAAGGACGAGTAGCACGTCGTTCGTTTGGAGGGTAAGCCTGTCTGGGAGTTTTGCCTTCAAGACAGCCTTTGCACAAAGGAAGTTCCTTCGGAATAATGAATTCAGGAGTGCCAAGGGTGTGTTGTCGGACATGTTTTAGAACATCACGAGAGGGATGTCCTATACGACGATGTAAGGTCTCGTAGTCAATAAGATAAATCAAGAGATTGGCTTTAGAAGCGACAATTTTTGATTTGTGTGGAAGATAGTATAGCGTTTCTTCCGGTATACGCTTTGAGAAAGTCAAGAATGTTGTATTTCTCGAAATTGTGATATGATCGGAGTTACCGCGCATAAACATGTTGTCATTTAGGAATTGACCAACAGATAAGAGTCGTTGATTTAGATCGGGAATGTAATAGACCGGATATAATTTCATAACTCTTTTACGTTGAGAGATCAGGACTGTTCCGGATGCACGGATGTTCGTGAATCCATTGGCAGTTTTCACTGGAATTGGTTTTATATAACTCAATTCAACAAAGTCATTGATGTCGAACGTAAAATGCGCTGATGCTCCAGAATCAAGTAACCATCCATCACTGAAGTGGATTTTGACAGTATCAGATCTCTTTTTCTTACACTTCTGGCATAGTGAGAACAGAGTGCCACAGGCACATAAATATTTATTGTTGCCGCCAGGGCTAGTGTACAGATCATTATAAATAAAAGGGGTAGTCAAACCCAGAGGAGCGGTATGTAATAAATATATACATGAAGAACCTGCTTCCAAATTACGAGCTGCTGGAAAAAGCGCATCAGTACTTTTATTCATAAGATCTAAATTGAGATCTGACCTGAGATAACCGTTGTCCATGCCATTGGGTTCAGAGTCTAGGGACCAGCCATAATTATTTGTGGCATTGGCGGTAACCATGACGGGGGTAGAAGGTCGTGGACTTGGAATTCCGTCTGACCAGGTGGCCTCTACGGGTGACGTAGGAAGACTCATCCCGCCGATCGATGGCGGAGTCGACATGTACTCGATATCGCTGGTTTCGGATAGGCTCGGAGACATGCTCCGGAGTTCTGGCATTGAACTCGGAGTTGGAGCCCTGGAGGGTAGTTCCATCCCTCCTAGTCCGATTGTTGCGTCTCGCTGCCAGTCGATTAGCTCGTCGTACCTTCCATCCTCGTTTTGGAGATGAGGAGTCAGCCATTCCCATCCCGTCGAAGTCGTGCCAGGTGTTGGGCTTGCAACACGGCTGGATGGCAAGGATTGAGTGGTCATGCCATTGGGAGGTGCAGGCTGTGAGCCACTTGGCATCTCGCTGCGGACTGCAGCAAGTCGTTGGACAAGAGAAAGAGTGCCACTCGTTCCCGTTGGGGCAACGGTGTTCAGCGCTGCTCTGAGTGGTTCCCCATAGATGTGGAGGGGATCCTCGGGATTCTGGAATCTTTCCCCAAGGTACATTGCGCATTCCATCATCTCGGCAGCAGGATCCGCGGCAATCCGGTCGATAAGTGGAACAGGTGTCCGGATGTCCTGAGAAACCTTTGCACCTGACTCCGTCGTTGTGGTACCAAACACACTTCCGAGTTCCGAAGTGTTCACCAGAGTGTCCTCGTTCCAACTGGCATCTTCTCCTTGAGCGCATGCCATATCGGCATCTGAACCGGTCTGAGTTTCGGGATATTCACCGTTCCAACCATTCCAGTTGCCAGCATCACCCCAACCATCAGTAGATGATTGAAGGTTGTTCCAATAGATGCGTTCCGTGAGAGTGCGTTTAGGACGAGGGGCAGGAGTAAGTGAAGTGAAGGAGGAAGGATCGGTATGAGACATGACGACATCTTCAAGAGTAGCAACAGTCTCACCAGATGGTCTCGCGCCAATGTCGCGTGCAAGATTGATAGCTCTTTTGGTACCTGTGAAGAAGGCGTCAAAAGGCTTTTCCGTTTCCATGAAGAATGGCTTACGGGTATCAACTGCAGCGGGCGTGTCGACGACGGTGACTGTGTGCATCATGGGAGACATGTCGTCGTTGACGAGATGTGCCTGGCCTTGTCTCTTGGCCTGTTCGTACTTTCCAGCTCGACCTCCTCGACGGAATTTAGCCTTTCCTTTGCCCTTTCCCTTGCCTTTTCCCTTGTTATTCCCATTAGAGCCGCTTGCTCCGTTAGCGCCGCTGCTGCTGCCACTAGGGCGCTGCTGCTGCTGCTGTTGGAAATTAGGGTTACCGTCCTTTCGCTTGACAGCTGAAAGACGGTTGGCTGTGGCTTTCCCTTTCAAAATTCCTTGGCGAGATTCCCAGACGTTGATAATCTCACTCTGAAGATCATCAAGATTTTGATTATGAAGAGTTGAGATCGTCTGTTGGGTATTCTGGGTGATGATATAATCGTATCTGGAAGGGAGTTTCGAAATAATGAACATAACGATGAGGAAGTTGGGAATTTTGGTCATGGAAACGGGTGGAGAGGTATCGTCGGTATCGGTAGGAATGCCGGCAGTACTAACCCTATCGAAGTGCATGCGAATAAGCTCGATCGCAGCACCAGGATGAGCGTCGTTGGGAATGGTGATGGAGGTGGCACGTTTAAAGTCGGTGTAGACTGCGGAAGCACCAGGCTTCCCATAGGTCTCTTTGAGAGTGGCCCAAAGTTTCTTGGCACTTGTAATACCAAATGTCTTCTCCCGAAGAGCCTGAGAGAGACGAAGTCTGATAGACCCGATGGCCTTGTCATTCTTCTCATCCCAGTCAGCCTGTTTCTTTTGAACCGCCGTGATAGCCTCAGTTTGAGCCGCCGCGTCTTCAGTAGATAGAGGAGAAGCGGTACTTACTTCGGCATCACTAGGGCGATCAGTGCTAAGGACAGAACTAAGTCCAGTAGCCTGCAACCAGGAGAGAAGGATGTCAGCCCAGATGTTGAAATCAACACCGGTGAAGACGGGGACAGTAGTCATCAGGACGTTTGAAGACATTTTTGATAATATCTGGGGAAGTCAACTGTCAGCATTTATCCATATGCAGAATAAGAAGGCAGCATTAAATGCGCCATGTGAAAGTGAAAAGAGGCAGCGATGAACGCGCCATGACAGTGACTACTCCCCTAGATTGTCAACAACTGCAGCTGGACATAAGTCCTGCGCTGTTGGACATATCGTCAAGCCATGTAAGGCGACGCAGGCTGCCACAAGGGCGCCACAGGCAGCCATGAAGGCGCCATCCAGGTAGTATGCGAAGTCTATGGTTTGCAGCCATTGAAGGCGCTCCCAAGGGCCTTCGGGGCCCATAACCTGTTAAGCAGGCATGGTACGGCTCGTACACTACTAAACGCAGTGGCAACTACGCTTACTTACCTGGGGATAAGAGTTAGCTTGTAAGGCTAGTAAGAGGCTTATTGAGCGATGTGGGTTAAGTGTAAAACTTGTTATTTTGAGGACTATCTACCAGTCCTTATATACTTTCAAGGAGGTACAAATACATGTAAACTAATACTAGTGTAACAATAATATTCTATTGTACTGGATAGAACAGTGCTGGTTTTGTACACTATTGTCGTACTGCACTTTATTGTCTATATGATTTTATTGTTCTATATATAACTACTATTATTGTTCTACATAGAATACGTTGATGGCTGCAACTGAATGCGCCAATTCAACATCCATCTCTGGGTCTCTATGGAGACTTGACACTTAGAGCTCTTGAGGCCATGGTCGCTTACTCGGTCAAACGTTGGAGCTGACTGTAGTTGGAAAATGTTTCCAATGAACTTGGAACATATGTACATATTTACGAATTCTTTCAAATTTTTTCTAACCCCCAGCTTAAACACTCTATTCCAAACATATTTCCGTACATAATCAAATTTCCCTCCAATTCTCAGCCGTATATTACGGGTTGTACCCCGTACAAGTAACCGTACCCGTACTGTTGGGCATTCTCGACTTCTCTTGTACGGGTACGGTATAGTCGTAACCGTAGAGAACCCGTATAGCACGTCATCCAAAATCACCGCACAAAATCTACAATCACCGATGTAAGCGGCCGGGAAACTAGAAGCTCCCCCTGACATCAGTCTTAGTGAATTGATGGAGACATGCTAAACACTGGAATTGCAGTGTTTGAGCAGTCGTCTTGATGATCTTCAGGAGCTAAAGTTACAGGGAATGGACGCGTAAAGAATGAACATATACATATGTAAAATAGTTGCTAAAATGCATGGAGAAATCCTGGAACCAGGTCTATGTTGAGATAATGATCTTTTGCGACATGCGGGCACACAGACGAAGCAGACAATAATGGACGCGTAAAGAATGAAATAGTCTACACTGCGGACGGCGATGGGTATTTGCTAGCCATTTTTGCGCAGGCGTAAATCTCAAATCTTTCAGAGCAGTTTTTGCAG